>CANNZV010002372.1:103311-134920 GCA_947561585.1 Caprella mutica
GATCTTTCTACAACAAAGGATCTATCTACAGCAAATGATCTATCTACGGCAGGGGATCTATCTACGGCAAAGGATTTATATATTTATTTACAGCAAAGGATCTTAAATCTATCTACAGCAAAGGATTTATCTACAGTAAAGGATCTATCTACTACAAAGGATCTATCTACAGCAATTGATCTATCTACAACAAAGAATCTATGTACAGCAATGAATCTATCTACAACAAAGTGATCTATCTACAGTAAGGGATCTATCTACAGCAAATGATCTATCTACAGCAAAGTGATCTATCTACAGTAATGGATCTATCTACAGCGAAGGATCTATCTACAGCAAAGAATCTATCTACAACAAACGATTTATCTACAGCAAAGGATCTATCTACAGATAAGGATCCATCAACAGCAAAGGATCTATCTACAGTAAAGGATCTATCTACTGCAAAGGATATATCTACAGCAAAGGATCTATCTACAGCAAAGGATCAATTTACAGCAAAGGATCTATTTATAGCGGAGTATCTTTCTACAGCAAAGGAACTACTACAGCAAAAGATATATCTACAGCAAAGGATCTATCTACAGCAAAGGATCTATCTACAATAAGTGATCTATCTACAGCAAAGGATCTATCTACTGCAAAAAATCTATCTACTGCAAATGATCAATCTACAGCAAAGGATATATCTACAGTAAAGGAATTCTATACAGCCAAAGGAACCATTTACAGCAATGGATCTATATACAGCAAAGGATCTATCTACAGCAAAGGATCTATCTACTGCAAAGGATCTATCTACAGTAAAGGATCTGTTTACAGTCAAGGATTTATCTACTGCAAAGGATTTCTCTACAGCAAAGGATCAATCTACATTTAAGGATCTATCCTAAGCAAAGGATCTATCTACAGCAAAGGATCTATCTGAAACCAATGATCTATCTACAAAAAAGGATCTATTTACAACAGCAGAACTTTATATA
Source organism: Caprella mutica (assembly GCA_947561585.1). Lineage (NCBI taxonomy): Eukaryota > Metazoa > Arthropoda > Malacostraca > Amphipoda > Caprellidae > Caprella > Caprella mutica. The sequence continues at coordinate 104,295 of CANNZV010002372.1, forward strand.
GCAAAGGATCTATCTACAGCAAAGAATCTATCTACAGCAAAGTGATCTATATTCAGTAAGGGATCTATCTACAGAAAAGAATCTGTCAACACCAAAAGATCTATCTACAGCGCAGGATCTGTCAACCGCAAATGATCAATCTTTAGCAAATGATCTATTTACAACAAAAGTTCTATCTACAGCAAAGGATCTATCTACAGCAAGGGATTTATCAACAATAAGGGATCTATCTGCAGCAAAGGATCTATCTACAACAAAGGATCTATCTTCAGCAATGGATCTATCTACAGCAAAGTGATCTATCTACAGTATGGGATCTATCTACAGCAAATGAACTATCTACAGCAAAGAAATCTATCTACAGTAAGGGATCTATCTACAGCAAAGAATCTATCTACACCAAAGAATCTTTCTACCACGAAATATCAGTCAACACCAAAGGATCTATCTACAGCAAAGGATCTATTTACAGCAGGAGATCTTTCTACAGCAGAGGATTTTTCTACAGCAAAGGATCTATCTACAGCAAAGGATCTATTTACAGTATGGGATCTATCTACAGCAACGGTTTTATCTACAATAAAAGATCTACCTACAGAAAAGGATCTATCTACAGAAAAGGATCTATCTACAGAAAAGGATCTATTTATAGCGACAAATCTATCTACAGCAAAGGATCTATCTACAACAAAGGATCTATCTACGGCAAGGGATCTATCTACGGCAAAGGATTTATTTATTTATTTATAGCAAAGGATCTTAGATCTATCTACAGCTAAGGATCTATCTACAGTAAAAGATCTATCTACTACAAAGGATCTATCTACAGCAAAGGATCTATCTACAACAAAGAATCTATGTACAGCTAAGAATCTATCTACAGCAAAGGATCTATCTACAGTAAAGGATCTATCTACTGCAAAGGATCTGTCTAAAGCAAAGGATCTATATACAACAAAGAATCTATCTACAGCAAAGAATCTATGTTCTGCAAATAATCTATCTACAGCAAATGATCTATCTACAGCAAATGATCGATCTACAGCAAATGATCTATCTAAAGTAACGGGACTATATACAGCAAAGGATCCATCTACTGTTAAGTATCTATCAACAGCAAAGGATCAATCTATAACAAATGATCTATTTACAACAAAAGTTCTATCTACAGCAAAGGATCTATCTACAGCAAAGGATCTATCTACAGGAAAGGATCTATCTACAGCAAAGGATCTATTTACAGTAAAGGAGCTATCTAAAGAAAATGATCTATCAACAATGAGGGATCTATCTGCAGCAAAGGATCTATCTACAGCAAAGAAGCTATTTACAGCAAAAGATCTATCAAACAATGAGGGATCTATCTGCAGCAAAGGATCTATCTGCAGCAAAAGATCTATCTACAGCAAAGGATCTATCTTCAGCAAAGGATCTTTTTACAGCATAGGATCTATGTACAGTAATGGATCTTCTTCTGCATAGGATACATCTACTGCAAAGAATCTATCCACAGCAAAGAATCTATCTTCAGCAAAGAATCTATCTACAGCAAAGGATCTATCTACAGCAAAGGATCTATCTACAGAAAAGGATCTATCTACAGCAAAAGATCTATCTACAGTGAAGGATTTATCTACTGCATAGGATCTCTCTACAGCAAAGGATCAATCTACAGTTAAGGATCTATCTTAAGCAAAGGATCTATCTACAGCAAAATATTTATCTAAAGCCAATGATCTTTTTACAGCATAGGATCTATGTACAGTAATGGATCTTCTTCTGCATAGGATACATCTACTGCAAAGAATCTATCTACAGCAAAGAATCTATCTTCAGCAAAGAATCTATCTACAGCAAAGGATCTATCTACAGCAAATGATCTATCTACAGCAAAGTGATCTATCTTCAGAAAGAGATCTATCTACAGAAAAGAATCTGTCTACACCAAAGGATTTTTTACAGCGCAGGATCTATCATCAGCAGAGGATCAATCTTTAGCAAAAGATATATTTACAACAACAGTTCTATCTACAGCAAAAAATCTATCAACAATAAGGGATCTATCTACAGCAAATGATCTATCTACAGCAAAGTGTTCTATCTACAATAAGGGATCTATCTACAGCAAAGAATCTATCTACACCAAAGGATCTTTCTACAACAAAAGATCTGTCAACAGCAAAGGATCTATCTACAGCAAAGGATCTATTTACAGCACAAGATCTTTCTACAGCAGAGGATCTTTCTACAGCGAAGGATCAATCTACAGCAAAGGATCTATCTACAGCGAAGGATCTATCTACAACAAAGGATCTATCTACAGCAAATGATCTATCTACGGCAAGGGATCTATCTACGGCACAGGATTTATTTATTTATTTACAGCAAAGGATCTATCTACAGAAAAGGATCTATCTACAGCGAAGGATCTATCTACAACAAAGGATCTATCTACAGCAAATGATCTATCTACTACAAAGGATCTATCTACAGCAAATGTTCTATCAACAACAAAGAATCTATGTACAGCAAAGAATCTATCTACAGCAAAGGATCTATCTACAGTAAAGGATCTATCTACAGCGAAGTATCTATCTACAGCAAACGATTTATCTACAACAAAGGATCTATCTACAGCAAAGGATCTATCTACAGGAAAGGATCTATGTACAGTAAAGGATCTTTTTACAGCATAGGATCTATGTACAGTAATGGATCTTCTTCTGCATAGGATACATCTACTGCAAAGAATCTATCTACAGCAATGAATCTATCTTCAGCAAAGAATCTATCTAGAGCAAAGGATCTATCTACAGCAAAGGATCTATCTACAGAAAAGGATCTATCTACAGCAAAAGATCTATCTACAGTGAAGGATTTATCTACTGCATAGGATCTCTCTACAGCAAAGGATCAATCTACAGTTAAGGATCTATCTTAAGCAATGGATCTATCTACAGCAAAATATCTATCTAAAGCCAATGATCTATCTACAACAAAGGATCTATTTACAACAGCAGAACTTTATACCTCAATGGATCTATCTACAGCAAATGATCTATCTACAGCAAAGTGATCTATCTTCAGTAAGAGATCTATCTACAGAAAAGAATCTGTCTACACCAAAGGATTTTTTACAGCGCAGGATCTATCAACAGCAGAGGATCAATCTTTAGCAAAAGATATATTTACAACAACAGTTCTATCTACAGCAAAAAATCTATCAACAATAAGGGATCTATCTACAGCAAATGATCTATCTACAGCAAAGTGTTCTATCTACAATAAGGGATCTATCTACAGCAAAGAATCTATCTACACCAAAGGATCTTTCTACAACAAAAGATCTGTCAACAGCAAAGGATCTATCTACAGCAAAGGATCTATTTACAGCACAAGATCTTTCTACAGCAGAGGCTCTTTCTACAGCGAAGGATCAATCTACAGCAAAGGATCTATCTACAGCGAAGGATCTATCTACAACAAAGGATCTATCTACAACAAATGATCTATCTACGGCAAGGGATCTATCTACGGCACAGGATTTATTTATTTATTTACAGCAAAGGATCTATCTACAGAAAAGGATCTATCTACAGCGAAGGATCTATCTACAACAAAGGATCTATCTACAGCAAATGATCTATCTACTACAAAGGATCTATCTACAGCAAATGTTCTATCAACAACAAAGAATCTATGTACAGCAAAGAATCTATCTACAGCAAAGGATCTATCTACAGTAAAGGATCTATCTAAAGCGAAGTATCTATCTACAGCAAACGATTTATCTACAACAAAGGATCTATCTACAGCAAAGGATCTATCTACAGGAAAGGATCTATCTACAGCAAAGGATCTATTTACAGTAAAGGAGCTATCTACAGAAAAAGATCTATCATCAATAAGGGATCTGTCTTCAGAAAAGGATCTATCTACAGCAAAGGATCTATCTTTAGCAAAGGATTTATCTACAGCAAAGTGATCTATCTACAGTAAGGGATCTATCTACAGCAAATGATCTATCTACAGCGAAGTGATCTATCTACAGTAAGGGATCTATCTACAGCAAAGAATCTATCTACACCAAAGGATCTTTCTACAGCGAAAGATCTGTCAACAGCAAAGGATCTATCTACTGCAAAGGATCTATCTACGGCAAGGGATCTATCTACGTCAAAGGATCTATTTACAGTATGGGATCTATCTACAGTGAAGGTTTTATTTACAGTATGGGATCTATCAAAAGCAAAGGTTTTATTTACAGTATGGGATCTATCAACAGCAAAGGTTTTATCTACAGTAAAGGATCTTTCTACAGAAAAGGATATATCTGCTGAAAAGGATCTATCTACAGCGAAGGATCCATCTACATCAAAGGATCTATCTACAGCAAATGATCTATCTACGGCAGGGGATCTATCTACGGCAAAGGATTTATTTATTTATTTACAGCAAAGGATCTTAAATCTGTCCACAGCAAAGGATTTATCTACAGTAAAGGATCTATCTACTACAAAGGATCTATCTACAGCAATTGATCTATCTACAACAAAGAATCTATGTACAGCAATGAATCTATCTACAGCAAAGTGATCTATCTACAGTAAGGGATCTATCTGCAGCAAATAATCTATCTACAACAAAGTGATCTATCTACAGTAAGGGATCTATCTACAGCGAAGGATCTATCTACAGCAAAGAATCTATCTACAACAAACGATTTATCTACAGCAAAGGATCTATCTACAGATAAGGATCCATCTACAGCAAAGGATCTATCTACAGTAAAGGATCTATCTACTGCAAAGGATATATCTACAGCAAAGGATCTATCTACAACAAAGGACCTATCTACAGTAAAGGATCTATCTACATCATATTATCAATCAACAGCAACGGATCTATCTACAGCAAAGGATCTATTTACAGTAAAGGAGCTATCTATATCAAAAGATCTATCTACAATAAGGGATCTATCTGCAGCAAAGGATCAATCTACAGCAAATGATCTATCTTCAGGAAAGGATCTTTCTACAGCATAAGATCAATCTACAGCAAAGGATCTATCTACAATAAGTGATCTATCTACAGCAAAGGATCTATCTACTGCAAAAGATCTATCTACTGCAAATGATCAATCTACAGCAAAGGATTTATCTACAGTAAAGGAATTTTATACAGCCAAAGGATCCATTTACAGCAAATGATCTATCTACAGCAAAGGATCTATTTACAGCAAAGGATCTATTTATAGCGGAGTATCTTTCTACAGCAAAGGAACTATTACAGCAAAAGATATATCTACAGCAAAGGATCTATCTACAGCAAAGAATCTATCTACTGCAAAGGACCTATCTACAATAAGGGATCTATTTACAGCGAAGGATCGATCTACAGCAAATGATCTTTCTACAGCAAAGAATATTCCTACAGCATAGGATCTATCTACAGCAATGGATCTATCTACAGTAAGGGATCTTTTGCAGCCAATGATCTATCTACAACAAAGGATCTATTTACAACAGCAGAACTTTATACCTCAATGGATCTATCTACAGCAAATGATCTATCTACAGCAAAGTGATCTATCTTCAGTAAGAGATCTATCTACAGAAAAGAATCTGTCTACACCAAAGGATTTTTTACAGCGCAGGATCTATCATCAGCAGAGGATCAATCTTTAGCAAAAGATATATTTACAACAACAGTTCTATCTACAGCAAAAAATCTATCAACAATAAGGGATCTATCTACAGCAAATGATCTATCTACAGCAAAGTGTTCTATCTACAATAAGGGATCTATCTACAGCAAAGAATCTATCTACACCAAAGGATCTTTCTACAACAAAAGATCTGTCAACAGCAAAGGATCTATCTACAGCGAAGGATCTATTTACAGCACAAGATCTTTCTACAGCAGAGGATCTTTCTACAGCGAAGGATCAATCTACAGCAAAGGATCTATCTACAGCGAAGGATCTATCTACAACAAAGGATCTATCTACAGCAAATGATTTATCTACGGCAAGGGATCTATCTACGGCACAGGATTTATTTATTTATTTACAGCAAAGGATCTATCTACAGAAAAGGATCTATCTACAGCGAAGGATCTATCTACAACAAAGGATCTATCTACAGCAAATGATCTATCTACTACAAAGGATCTATCTACAGCAAATGTTCTATCAACAACAAAGAATCTATGTACAGCAAAGAATCTATCTACAGCAAAGGATCTATCTACAGTAAAGGATCTATCTACAGCGAAGTATCTATCTACAGCAAACGATTTATCTACAACAAAGGATCTATCTACAGCAAAGGATCTATCTACAGGAAAGGATCTATCTACAGCAAAGGATCTTTTTACAGCATAGGATCTATGTACAGTAATGGATCTTCTTCTGCATAGGATACATCTACTGCAAAGAATCTATCTACAGCAATGAATCTATCTTCAGCAAAGAATCTATCTAGAGCAAAAGATCTATCTACAGTGAAGGATTTATCTACTGCATAGGATCTCTCTACAGCAAAGGATCAATCTACAGTTAAGGATCTATCTTAAGCAAAGGATCTATCTACAGCAAAATATCTATCTAAAGCCAATGATCTATCTACAACAAAGGATCTATTTACAACAGCAGAACTTTATACCTCAATGGATCTATCTACAGCAAATGATCTATCTACAGCAAAGTGATCTATCTTCAGTAAGAGATCTATCTACAGAAAAGAATCTGTCTACACCAAAGGATTTTTTACAGCGCAGGATCTATCAACAGCAGAGGATCAATCTTTAGCAAAAGATATATTTACAACAACAGTTCTATCTACAGCAAAAAATCTATCAACAATAAGGGATCTATCTACAGCAAATGATCTATCTACAGCAAAGTGTTCTATCTACAATAAGGGATCTATCTACAGCAAAGAATCTATCTACACCAAAGGATCTTTCTACAACAAAAGATCTGTCAACAGCAAAGGATCTATCTACAGCAAAGGATCTATTTACAGCACAAGATCTTTCTACAGCAGAGGCTCTTTCTACAGCGAAAAATCAATCTACAGCAAAGGATCTATCTACAGCGAAGGATCTATCTACAACAAAGGATCTATCTACAGCAAATGATCTATCTACGGCAAGGGATCTATCTACGGCACAGGATTTATTTATTTATTTACAGCAAAGGATCTATCTACAGAAAAGGATCTATCTACAGCGAAGGATCTATCTACAACAAAGGATCTATCTACAGCAAATGATCTATCTACTACAAAGGATCTATCTACAGCAAATGTTCTATCAACAACAAAGAATCTATGTACAGCAAAGAATCTATCTACAGCAAAGGATCTATCTACAGTAAAGGATCTATCTACAGCGAAGTATCTATCTACAGCAAACGATTTATCTACAACAAAGGATCTATCTACAGCAAAGGATCTATCTACAGGAAAGGATCTATCTACAGCAAAGGATCTATCTTTAGCAAAGGATTTATCTACAGCAAAGTGATCTATCTACAGTAAGGGATCTATCTACAGCAAATGATCTATCTACAGCGAAGTGATCTATCTACAGTAAGGGATCTATCTACAGCAAAGAATCTATCTACACCAAAGGATCTTTCTACAGCGAAAGATCTGTCAACAGCAAAGGATCTATCTACAGCAAAGGATCTATCTACGGCAAGGGATCTATCTACGTCAAAGGATCTATTTACAGTATGGGATCTATCTACAGTGAAGGTTTTATTTACAGTATGGGATCTATCAAAAGCAAAGGTTTTATTTACAGTATGGGATCTATCAACAGCAAAGGTTTTATCTACAGTAAAGGATCTTTCTACAGAAAAGGATATATCTGCTGAAAAGGATCTATCTACAGCGAAGGATCCATCTACAACAAAGGATCTATCTACAGCAAATGATCTATCTACGGCAGGGGATCTATCTACGGCAAAGGATTTATTTATTTATTTACAGCAAAGGATCTTAAATCTGTCCACAGCAAAGGATTTATCTACAGTAAAGGATCTATCTACTACAAAGGATCTATCTACAGCAATTGATCTATCTACAACAAAGAATCTATGTACAGCAATGAATCTATCTACAGCAAAGTGATCTATCTACAGTAAGGGATCTATCTGCAGCAAATAATCTATCTACAACAAAGTGATCTATCTACAGTAAGGGATCTATCTACAGCGAAGGATCTATCTACAGCAAAGAATCTATCTACAACAAACGATTTATCTACAGCAAAGGATCTATCTACAGATAAGGATCCATCTACAGCAAAGGATCTATCTACAGTAAAGGATCTATCTACTGCAAAGGATATATCTACAGCAAAGGATCTATCTACAACAAAGGACCTATCTACAGTAAAGGATCTATCTACATCATATTATCAATCCACAGCAACGGATCTATCTACAGCAAAGGATCTATTTACAGTAAAGGAGCTATCTATATCAAAAGATCTATCTACAATAAGGGATCTATCTGCAGCAAAGGATCAATCTACAGCAAATGATCTATCTTCAGGAAAGGATCTTTCTACAGCATAAGATCAATCTACAGCAAAGGATCTATCTACAATAAGTGATCTATCTACAGCAAAGGATCTATCTACTGCAAAAGATCTATCTACTGCAAATGATCAATCTACAGCAAAGGATTTATCTACAGTAAAGGAATTCTATACAGCCAAAGGATCCATTTACAGCAAATGATCTATCTACAGCAAAGGATCTATTTACAGCAAAGGATCTATTTATAGCGGAGTATCTTTCTACAGCAAAGGAACTACTACAGCAAAAGATATATCTACAGCAAAGGATCTATCTACAGCAAAGAATCTATCTACTGCAAAGGACCTATCTACAATAAGGGATCTATTTACAGCGAAGGATCGATCTACAGCAAATGATCTTTCTACAGCAAAGAATATTCCTACAGCATAGGATCTATCTACAGCAATGGATCTATCTACAGTAAGGGATCTTTTGCAGCAAAGGATCAATCTACAGCAAAGGATCTATTTACAGCGAAGGATCGATCTACAGCAAAGGATCTATATACAGCAAAGGATCTATCTACAGCAAAGGATCTGTTTACAGTCAAGGATTTATCTACTGCAAAGGATCTCTCTACAGCAAAGGATCAATCTACAGTCAAGGATTTATTTTAAGCAAAGGATCTATCAACTGCAAAGGATCTATCTAAAACCAATGATCTATCTACAAAAAAGGATCTATTTACAACAGCAGAACTTTATATAGCAAAGGATCTATCTACAGCAAAGAATCTATCTACAGCAAAGTGATCTATATTCAGTAAGGGATCTATCTACAGAAAAGAATCTGTCTACACCAAAAGATCTATCTACAGCGCTGGATCTGTCAACCGCAAAGGATCAATCTTTAGCAAAAGATCTATTTACAACAAAAGTTCTATCTACAGCAAAGTATCTATCTACAGCAAGGGATTTATCATCAATAAGGGATCTATCTGCAGCAAAGGATCTATCTACAACAAAGGATCTATCTTCAGCAATGGATCTATCTACAGCAAAGAATCTATCTACACCAAAGAATCTTTCTACCACGAAATATCTGTCAACACCAAAGGATCTATCTACAGCAAAGGATCCATTTACAGCAGGAGATCTTTCTACAGCAGAGGATTTTTCTACAGCAAAGGATCTATCTACAGCAACGATTTTATCTACAATAAAAGATCTATCTACAGAAAAGGATCTATCTACAGAAAAGGATCTATTTATAGCGGAAAATCTATCTGCAGCAAAGGATCTATCTACAACAAAGGATCTATCTACGGCAAGGGATCTATCTACGGCAAAGGATTTATTTTATTTATAGCAAAGGATCTTAGATCTATCTACAGCTAAGGATCTATCTACAGTAAAAGATCTATCTACTGCAAAGGATCTGTCTACAGCAAAGGATCTATATACAACAAGGAATCTATCTACAGCAAAGAATCTATGTTCAGCAAATAATCTATCTACAGCAAATGATCTATCTACAGCAAAGGATCAATCTACAGCGAAGGATCTATCTACAGGAAAGGATCTATCTACTGCAAAGGATCTATTTACAGTTAAGGAGCTATCTACAGAAAATGATCTATCAACATTGAGGGATCTATCTGCAGCAAAGGATCTATCTACAGCAAAGGAGCTATTTACAGCAAAAGATCTATCAAAAATGAGGGATCTATCTGCAGCGAAGGATCTATCTGCAGCAAAAGATCTATCTACAGCAAAGGATCTATCTTCAGCAAAGGATCTTTTTACAGCATAGGATCTATGTACAGTAATGGATCTTCTTCTGCATAGGATACATCTACTGCAAAGAATCTATCTACAGCAAAGAATCTATCTTCAGCAAAGAATCTATCTACAGCAAAGGATCTATCTACAGCAAAGGATCTATCTTCAGAAAAGGATCTATCTACAGCAAAGGGTCTATTTACAGTGAAGGATTTATCTACTGCATAGGATCTCTCTACAGCAAAGGATCAATCTACAGTTAAGGATCTATCTTAAGCAAAGGATCTATCCACAGCAAAATATCTATCTAAAGCCAATGATCAATCTACAACAAATGATCTATTTACAACAGCAGAACTTTATACCTCAAGGGATCTATCTACAGCAAATGATCTATCTACAGCAAAGTGATCTATCATCAGTAAGAGATCTATCTACAGCAAAGAATCTCTCTACACCAAAGGATTTTTTTACAGCGCAGGATCTATCAACAGCAGAGGATCAATCTTTAGCAAAAGATATATTTACAACAACAGTTCTATCTACAGCAAAAGATCTATCAACAATAAGGGATCTATCTACAGCAAATGATCTATCTACAGCAAAGTGTTCTATCTACAATAAAGGATCTATCTACAGCAAAGAATCTATCTACACCAAAGGATCTTTCTACAGCAAAAGATCTGTCAACAGCAAAGGATCAATCTACAGCAAAGGATCTATCTACAGCGAAGGATCTATCTACAACAAAGGATCTATCTACTACAAAGGATCTATCTACAGCAAATGTTCTATCTACAACAAAGAATCTATTTACAGCAAAGGATCTATCTACAGCAAAGGATCTATCTACAGTAAAGGATCTATCTACAGCGAAGTATCTATCTACAGCAAACGATTTATCTACAACAAAGGATCTATCTACAGCAAAAGATCTATCAACAGGAAAGGATCTATCTACAGCAAAGGATCTATTTACAGTAAAGAAGCTATCTACAGAAAAAGATCTATCAACAATAAGGGATCTGTCTTCAGCAAATGATCTATCTACAGCAAAGTGATCTATCTACAGTAAGGGATCTATCTACAGCGAAGGATCTATTTACAGCAAAGGATCTATCTACAGCAAAGAATCTATCTACTGCAAAGGACCTATCTACAGTAAGGGATCTATTTACAGCGAAGGATCGATCTACAGCAAATGATCTATCTACAGCAAAGGATATTTCTACAGCATAGGATCTATCTACAGCAATCGATCTATCTACAGTAAGGGATCTTTTTGCAGCAAAGGATCTATTTACAGCGAAGGATCGATCTACAGCAAAGGATCTATCTACACCAAAGGATCTTTCTACAACAAAAGATCTGTCAACAGCAAAGGATCTATCTACAGCGAAGGATCTATTTACAGCACAAGATCTTTCTACAGCAGAGGATCTTTCTACAGCGAAGGATCAATCTACAGCAAAGGATCTATCTACAGCGAAGGATCTATCTACAACAAAGGATCTATCTACAGCAAATGATCTATCTACGGCAAGGGATCTATCTACGGCACAGGATTTATTTATTTATTTACAGCAAAGGATCTATCTACAGAAAAGGATCTATCTACAGCGAAGGATCTATCTACAACAAAGGATCTATCTACAGCAAATGATCTATCTACTACAAAGGATCTATCTACAGCAAATGTTCTATCAACAACAAAGAATCTATGTACAGCAAAGAATCTATCTACAGCAAAGGATCTATCTACAGTAAAGGATCTATCTACAGCGAAGTATCTATCTACAGCAAACGATTTATCTACAACAAAGGATCTATCTACAGCAAAGGATCTATCTACAGGAAAGGATCTATCTACAGCAAAGGATCTTTTTACAGCATAGGATCTATGTACAGTAATGGATCTTCTTCTGCATAGGATACATCTACTGCAAAGAATCTATCTACAGCAATGAATCTATCTTCAGCAAAGAATCTATCTAGAGCAAAAGATCTATCTACAGTGAAGGATTTATCTACTGCATAGGATCTCTCTACAGCAAAGGATCAATCTACAGTTAAGGATCTATCTTAAGCAAAGGATCTATCTACAGCAAAATATCTATCTAAAGCCAATGATCTATCTACAACAAAGGATCTATTTACAACAGCAGAACTTTATACCTCAATGGATCTATCTACAGCAAATGATCTATCTACAGCAAAGTGATCTATCTTCAGTAAGAGATCTATCTACAGAAAAGAATCTGTCTACACCAAAGGATTTTTTACAGCGCAGGATCTATCAACAGCAGAGGATCAATCTTTAGCAAAAGATATATTTACAACAACAGTTCTATCTACAGCAAAAAATCTATCAACAATAAGGGATCTATCTACAGCAAATGATCTATCTACAGCAAAGTGTTCTATCTACAATAAGGGATCTATCTACAGCAAAGAATCTATCTACACCAAAGGATCTTTCTACAACAAAAGATCTGTCAACAGCAAAGGATCTATCTACAGCAAAGGATCTATTTACAGCACAAGATCTTTCTACAGCAGAGGCTCTTTCTACAGCGAAAAATCAATCTACAGCAAAGGATCTATCTACAGCGAAGGATCTATCTACAACAAAGGATCTATCTACAGCAAATGATCTATCTACGGCAAGGGATCTATCTACGGCACAGGATTTATTTATTTATTTACAGCAAAGGATCTATCTACAGAAAAGGATCTATCTACAGCGAAGGATCTATCTACAACAAAGGATCTATCTACAGCAAATGATCTATCTACTACAAAGGATCTATCTACAGCAAATGTTCTATCAACAACAAAGAATCTATGTACAGCAAAGAATCTATCTACAGCAAAGGATCTATCTACAGTAAAGGATCTATCTACAGCGAAGTATCTATCTACAGCAAACGATTTATCTACAACAAAGGATCTATCTACAGCAAAGGATCTATCTACAGGAAAGGATCTATCTACAGAAAAGGATCTATTTACAGTAAAGGAGCTATCTACAGAAAAAGATCTATCAACAATAAGGGATCTGTCTTCAGAAAAGGATCTATCTACAGCAAAGGATCTATCTTTAGCAAAGGATTTATCTACAGCAAAGTGATCTATCTACAGTAAGGGATCTATCTACAGCAAATGATCTATCTACAGCGAAGTGATCTATCTACAGTAAGGGATCTATCTACAGCAAAGAATCTATCTACACCAAAGGATCTTTCTACAGCGAAAGATCTGTCAACAGCAAAGGATCTATCTACAGCAAAGGATCTATCTACGGCAAGGGATCTATCTACGTCAAAGGATCTATTTACAGTATGGGATCTATCTACAGTGAAGGTTTTATTTACAGTATGGGATCTATCAAAAGCAAAGGTTTTATTTACAGTATGGGATCTATCAACAGCAAAGGTTTTATCTACAGTAAAGGATCTTTCTACAGAAAAGGATATATCTGCTGAAAAGGATCTATCTACAGCGAAGGATCCATCTACAACAAAGGATCTATCTACAGCAAATGATCTATCTACGGCAGGGGATCTATCTAAGGCAAAGGATTTATTTATTTATTTACAGCAAAGGATCTTAAATCTGTCCACAGCAAAGGATTTATCTACAGTAAAGGATCTATCTACTACAAAGGATCTATCTACAGCAATTGATCTATCTACAACAAAGAATCTATGTACAGCAATGAATCTATCTACAGCAAAGTGATCTATCTACAGTAAGGGATCTATCTGCAGCAAATAATCTATCTACAACAAAGTGATCTATCTACAGTAAGGGATCTATCTACAGCGAAGGATCTATCTACAGCAAAGAATCTATCTACAACAAACGATTTATCTACAGCAAAGGATCTATCTACAGATAAGGATCCATCTACAGCAAAGGATCTATCTACAGTAAAGGATCTATCTACTGCAAAGGATATATCTACAGCAAAGGATCTATCTACAACAAAGGACCTATCTACAGTAAAGGATCTATCTACATCATATTATCAATCCACAGCAACGGATCTATCTACAGCAAAGGATCTATTTACAGTAAAGGAGCTATCTATATCAAAAGATCTATCTACAATAAGGGATCTATCTGCAGCAAAGGATCAATCTACAGCAAATGATCTATCTTCAGGAAAGGATCTTTCTACAGCATAAGATCAATCTACAGCAAAGGATCTATCTACAATAAGTGATCTATCTACAGCAAAGGATCTATCTACTGCAAAAGATCTATCTACTGCAAATGATCAATCTACAGCAAAGGATTTATCTACAGTAAAGGAATTCTATACAGCCAAAGGATCCATTTACAGCAAATGATCTATCTACAGCAAAGGATCTATTTACAGCAAAGGATCTATTTATAGCGGAGTATCTTTCTACAGCAAAGGAACTACTACAGCAAAAGATATATCTACAGCAAAGGATCTATCTACAGCAAAGAATCTATCTACTGCAAAGGACCTATCTACAATAAGGGATCTATTTACAGCGAAGGATCGATCTACAGCAAATGATCTTTCTACAGCAAAGAATATTCCTACAGCATAGGATCTATCTACAGCAATGGATCTATCTACAGTAAGGGATCTTTTGCAGCAAAGGATCAATCTACAGCAAAGGATCTATTTACAGCGAAGGATCGATCTACAGCAAAGGATCTATATACAGCAAAGGATCTATCTACAGCAAAGGATCTGTTTACAGTCAAGGATTTATCTACTGCAAAGGATCTCTCTACAGCAAAGGATCAATCTACATTTAAGGATTTATTTTAAGCAAAGGATCTATCAACTGCAAAGGATCTATCTAAAACCAATGATCTATCTACAAAAAAGGATCTATTTACAACAGCAGAACTTTATATAGCAAAGGATCTATCTACAGCAAAGAATCTATCTACAGCAAAGTGATCTATATTCAGTAAGGGATCTATCTACAGAAAAGAATCTGTCTACACCAAAAGATCTATCTACAGCGCTGGATCTGTCAACCGCAAAGGATCAATCTTTAGCAAAAGATCTATTTACAACAAAAGTTCTATCTACAGCAAAGTATCTATCTACAGCAAGGGATTTATTATCAATAAGGGATCTATCTGCAGCAAAGGATCTATCTACAACAAAGGATCTATCTTCAGCAATGGATCTATCTACAGCAAAGAATCTATCTACACCAAAGAATCTTTCTACCACGAAATATCTGTCAACACCAAAGGATCTATCTACAGCAAAGGATCCATTTACAGCAGGAGATCTTTCTACAGCAGAGGATTTTTCTACAGCAAAGGATCTATCTACAGCAACGATTTTATCTACAATAAAAGATCTATCTACAGAAAAGGATCTATCTACAGAAAAGGATCTATCTACAGAAAAGGATCTATTTATAGCGGAAAATCTATCTGCAGCAAAGGATCTATCTACAACAAAGGATCTATCTACGGCAAGGGATCTATCTACGGCAAAGGATTTATTTTATTTATAGCAAAGGATCTTAGATCTATCTACAGCTAAGGATCTATCTACAGTAAAAGATCTATCTACTGCAAAGGATCTGTCTACAGCAAAGGATCTATATACAACAAGGAATCTATCTACAGCAAAGAATCTATGTTCAGCAAATAATCTATCTACAGCAAATGATCTATCTACAGCAAAGGATCAATCTACAGCGAAGGATCTATCTACAGGAAAGGATCTATCTACTGCAAAGGATCTATTTACAGTTAAGGAGCTATCTACAGAAAATGATCTATCAACATTGAGGGATCTATCTGCAGCAAAGGATCTATCTACAGCAAAGGAGCTATTTACAGCAAAAGATCTATCAAAAATGAGGGATCTATCTGCAGCGAAGGATCTATCTGCAGCAAAAGATCTATCTACAGCAAAGGATCTATCTTCAGCAAAGGATCTTTTTACAGCATAGGATCTATGTACAGTAATGGATCTTCTTCTGCATAGGATACATCTACTGCAAAGAATCTATCTACAGCAAAGAATCTATCTTCAGCAAAGAATCTATCTACAGCAAAGGATCTATCTACAGCAAAGGATCTATCTACAGAAAAGGATCTATCTACAGCAAAGGGTCTATTTACAGTGAAGGATTTATCTACTGCATAGGATCTCTCTACAGCAAAGGATCAATCTACAGTTAAGGATCTATCTTAAGCAAAGGATCTATCCACAGCAAAATATCTATCTAAAGCCAATGATCAATCTACAACAAATGATCTATTTACAACAGCAGAACTTTATACCTCAAGGGATCTATCTACAGCAAATGATCTATCTACAGCAAAGTGATCTATCATCAGTAAGAGATCTATCTACAGCAAAGAATCTCTCTACACCAAAGGATTTTTTTACAGCGCAGGATCTATCAACAGCAGAGGATCAATCTTTAGCAAAAGATATATTTACAACAACAGTTCTATCTACAGCAAAAGATCTATCAACAATAAGGGATCTATCTACAGCAAATGATCTATCTACAGCAAAGTGTTCTATCTACAATAAAGGATCTATCTACAGCAAAGAATCTATCTACACCAAAGGATCTTTCTACAGCAAAAGATCTGTCAACAGCAAAGGATCAATCTACAGCAAAGGATCTATCTACAGCGAAGGATCTATCTACAACAAAGGATCTATCTACTACAAAGGATCTATCTACAGCAAATGTTCTATCTACAACAAAGAATCTATTTACAGCAAAGGATCTATCTACAGCAAAGGATCTATCTACAGTAAAGGATCTATCTACAGCAAAAGATCTATCAACAGGAAAGGATCTATCTACAGCAAAGGATCTATTTACAGTAAAGAAGCTATCTACAGAAAAAGATCTATCAACAATAAGGGATCTGTCTTCAGCAAATGATCTATCTACAGCAAAGTGATCTATCTACAGTAAGGGATCTATCTACAGCGAAGGATCTATTTACAGCAAAGGATCTATCTACAGCAAAGAATCTATCTACTGCAAAGGACCTATCTACAGTAAGGGATCTATTTACAGCGAAGGATCGATCTACAGCAAATGATCTATCTACAGCAAAGGATATTTCTACAGCATAGGATCTATCTACAGCAATGGATCTATCTACAGTAAGGGATCTTTTTGCAGCAAAGGATCTATTTACAGCGAAGGATCGATCTACAGCAAAGGATCTATATACAGCAAAGGATCTATCTACAGCAAAGAATCTATCTACTGCAAAGGATCTATCTACAGTAAAGGATCTGTTTACAGTAAAGGATTTATCTACTGCAAAGGATCTCTCTACAGCAAAGGATCAATCTACATTTAAAGATCAATCTTAAGCAAAGGATCTATCTACAGCAAAGGATTTATCTAAAACCAATGATCTATCTACAAAAAAGGATCTATTTACAACATCAGAACTTTATATAGCAAAGGATCTATCTACAGCAAAGAATCTATCTACAGCAAAGTGATCTATATTCAGTAAGGGATCTATCTACAGAAAAGAATCTGTCTACACCAAAAGATCTATCTACAGCGCAGGATCTGTCAACCGCAAAGGATCAATCTTTAGCAAAAGATCTATTTACAACAAAAGTTCTATCTACAGCAAAGGATCTATCTACAGCAGAGGATTTTTCTACAGCAAAGGATCTATCTACAGCAAAGGATCTATTTACTGTATGGGATCTATCTACAGCAACGGTTTTATCTACAATAAAAGATTTATCTACAGAAAAGGATCTATCTACAGAAAAGGATCTATCTACAGAAAAGGATCTATTTACAGCGAAAAATCTATCTACAGCAAAGGATCTATCTACATCAAAGGATCTATCTACGGCAAGGTGTTACCGTGCGCCACCGCCAGGTGTCACTCTCTACCTGTTCAGAGTAGTGCTACTAACAGTTCACTCTCATTCCATACCGTACATTTTAGTCATTTTAGTGTCATCAAGTTTAGTGTAAGGTCGGTTGATTTAACAGTGGGTAAATTCTAAATTCATACTATAATCTTTGTTCATGTGAATTAATAGAATTAATGCAATCTATATGAATCGAGGAATACTTAACTATAATTGGGTATTTGAGGATATCTACATATTTGAGCACAATGGGATATTTATGTATTTGGGTTTAAGGGATAATTATTGTTAGGTATTAATTGTATTAGCTAATTGGGGTTTATATAGGGTGATTATAATCTTTCTATATGTATTTTGTTTGTTGCAGACTAATGACATTATTTCATTATGTAATTTATGCTACACCCTCCTATTCCTATTCTACTTAATAAACTTGTGAACTTTATAATCGTCGTCACTTACCGCTATTTGGAACCCTAACGCTAGCGTCCTGGTATATTGGCATCTTCGACTACAGTAATACAATGAGTGACGGTGAAATGATAGGAGGGTGTAGGCAGGATAGTGAAATTGAAAAAAGTGTTGATGGCATATCTCAGTCAATAGCAATAAAGTCCATGATAAGTCAATTCACTAATGCAAATGTTCGAGCTGACTTTTTGAACGGGAAGATATCCGTCAATTACTACAGTGGAACTCTTCTTGAACAACTTGACGAATTGTCATGCATAATATGTCCACTATGGGCTGGTGGATCGATCATAAATCCAGATTCCCGCTACAAGAAAGCAGCCAATTACCTATCCATGATTGTTGAAGGAACAAGTGATATTTTGAGTTTACCCAGTGACGCCGGAAAATCATTAACTTGCATTGAATGGCGTACAATATTGAACAATATTGCTAAATCAGACTACTGGCAAATGAAAAAATCTACTGATAGGTGCATTCATCAAGAGGAGTCGATCGGTAATCAAGTGATTACCCCAACTAAACAACACGCATTATTCAAACAACGCGCATCCTTCAAACAACGCGCAGTTAAAAAGGAGAAATCGGATGGCAGAGCTAATATTGCTGAGTTAATATTATTGAGTTCTGACGATGAGTCTGACAGTCGTTCGTCTTCTACTTCCAGTTCTTTGTCCATAAACTCTGATTACGTTGTTAGAACTCGAGCATCGAAGAAAAAACTGATAACGCCACCCAAATTTAAAATGGATGGTAAATCTGCAATAAGTCCATTTTTCGATACTTTTGAGAAGTATTTTGATAACGCATTCCACGGATCTGAATACGACAAGTGTCAGACATTGGGTGAATTTCTAGAAGATAAATTGCTAGAAATTTATCAAATAAAAGGGGGAAGGAAGGTCAAGTATTCAGAAATGAAGAAAATGCTACTAAAATATTATAAGAAGAACAAAGTTGGTGGCACTGATTACTGGAGAAAACAACTGGACTTAGCTCAACCATCCAGTGATGAACAGTTGGATATTTATGGCATGAAGCTAACTGAAATGGCTGATTTGGGATATCCAAACTCAAAACGAGAAGGGGCTAAGAAACTTAGGAGTACTTTTCTCAACACTATTGACCCACGTATCTCAGGGAAAATACTAGATACAGAGAGAACCATGGAAGTTACTACGGATAAGAAATACAGAATGCCTTTCGACAGCATGATAACTCTAGCTGTTAAAATTGAAAGGGATTTGGAGAAGAGACAAAAGTCCGTGAGTTGGGTCAGACCACAGAATCTTCATGTCGAAGAAGATCGTCACGCCTATCAACAGAGGGATGCAAGAGTTTTCTCTAACAATAATAACGGAGGCGTGAAACCTAAGACTAACTTTCGTAAAACTACGAGCAAGGACATTATTTGTCATTATTGTAAGAATCCGGGACATTTACGGAGAGATTGTTGGAGAGCATCAAGAAGTTGCCTCATATGTGGTGAAAAACATGTGCTTCAAGACTGCCCTAAATACGACCCTTACTACAAAAGCAAGAATCAAAATTTAAACTGATTAACCTTACTGCTAAGAAGGCACCAGTAAGGGAAGTAAGGAAATCTCAAATTCCGCTGAAGGTACCTTCAATGAGTGAGCAGATTCACGAGCGTGAACAATTATTCAGTCAGTTAAGAGGAGATCGTAAACAGGCATTGAACTCTCAACTCGATGACACGTTTGTTCCAATAACTTCTACTCCTTCAATCATTCCTGGTAAGAATGTGTTTCTCCTTAATCATTTTACTGATTTGATGCAAATAAAAGTATCAATAAAAGGCATGATGTTTGATGCTTTGATAGACACTGGTTCGACTAAGTCCCTAATAACCGAGGAAGTTGTCGCCAAGTTAAATTGTGCAGTTGAATGTTGTCCCATTACCATTGGTGTCGTGGGAGAAAATTCTATCAAACCCAAAGGAATGTGCAACTTAAATATTTGCATTGGCGGTACACCCATGGAAAATCAAGATTATGTTATTTTACCGTCATATAAGTCAATCAATTCATCGCTTATCTTGGGACAAGATTTCTTCAAAAATAATAGATTTGAAGTAGATGTGTCTAATAGAAAATTAATATCTAAACATGCAGACGGTTCATTATTTGAATTTACGTTCAGTAGAGCCGGTGACTTAATTAGCAAACACGCTAGAGTATTTTGTTATGCTGCTCAGGATACAGTTGTTTCTCAGGAAAAAACTTCTTACGTACATATTGATCGCCTGCCAATAGTAGGTGATGATTTTGTATTTGATGCCGATCAGATTGACGTCAAACTAAAAGATAAAATAATTGGGTACGCAGGCATTTGTGATGCCGATACTAAACGTGTACTGATAACTACAAGTGACCATGACGTTCATATTAGGAAAGGGCAGTTGGTTGGAACCATTTCAACACTGATGGATGAACCAAATGAAGACGAAACAGTTATTTGTAATGATTGGACGCACCAAAAGATACAGGAACTGGAAAATTTGTCACATTTGGATGATGACAAAAAGAGCGAAGTGCATAATCTGCTGTTTGAGTGTTCTGGAGCTCTTAGTACAGGAGATGGCGATCTAGGCCATGCAGCTGTAACTAAACACCATATAACTCTATCAAATAATGCTCCAATCAATCAGCGACCGAGAAGATTTGCTGCTCCTCTCGCTGAGGAAATAGAAAAGTATTGTAATGAGCTCTATCTGCATGATATTATTGAGCCTAGTCAGAGCCCATGGAACTCTCCAATAGTACCAGTAAGAAAGAAGGATGGTTCTTTGCGGCTATGCATTGATTACAGGAAACTAAATCAAGTGACTGTTCCAGACAAATTCCCGATGCCTAACCTTCTAGATTCTATCTATGGTCTTAGAGGTATTAAATATATAACCTCATTGGACTTAGTTAGGGCATATCATCAGATTCCATTAGATGAAGATTCTAGGCCATTGACTGCATTTTCTACACCCCGAGGACACTGGCAGTGGAAAAGATTAAGCTTCGGATTAACTAACGCACCTAGTAGTTTCCAGCGTGAAATACAAGCGACTCTTAGTGCATTCCCATCAAATCGAGTGGTAGCCTACTTAGATGATATACTGGTGATGAGTGAGTCGTTCGAGGAACACGTACTACTGGTGGCTAAAGTTCTGAAAACTTTAGAGAGTTATTCCCTAAAAATTAAACCTAGCAAGTGTCATTGGTTTAAGCCAGAAGTTGAATATCTGGGCCATGTAGTTAATTCGGAAGGCATAAAGAAGACTCCGAAATTTATCAATGCTATCTCTAATTACAAGAGACCCACTACTGTAGGTGAGCTTCGAGAGTTTTTGGGATTTATAAATTTTCAAAGAAAATTTTTGGCTCACTGTTCATCGATCCAGAAACCTTTATCCTCACAAACTACTGGTAAAAGATCAAAACAACTCGATTGGTCAGAAGATATGATAGTAGCATTTGAAATTCTGAAATATGAAATGGCTAAAGATACAATGCTCACATATCCAGATTATGCCAACAACGAAAATCCTCTTGAACTATGGGTCGACGCTTCGGGGTTTGGGACCGGTGCTTACCTCTCTCAAAAACAAAATGGAGAACAAAAAGTCATAGCTTTTGCCTCGACATGTTTCACCCAGCAACAAATGAGTTATTCTACTTTGGAGCGCGAGTTGACAGCTGTAAGATGGGGTGTTAAAACGTTTCGGCCATTCTTATATGGTGTTAAATTCATAATGTATACCGATCATATGCCTCTTCTCCATCTGCACAACATGAAACTCGTATCGTCTCGCCTCGCAAGAACTCACCAAGAATTAGCGGACTATGACTTTGAAATAAGATACGTGCCTGGCCCAAAGAATACCGCAGCTGATGCACTGTCACGTATGTCTGTAAACCTTCCTGTAAGTTATGAGTCTGATCAGGCCCAGCGTCTCCCTGATGGCCTTATGATGGATGGCTCCGCTGCTCCTGGTGGTGGCGATTCACTATTTGTAAGTCTCTATCGTACTCTTTCTAGAAAGAAATGTAAGCTGCCAGGTACTACGCTTGAATTACGAGAACAGATCGTAGATGAAATGTTAATTAATTCTAGTCGATATAATATCAAGTTAGATAGAGAGAGTAGAAAAGATTTGAAATTAATGAGACATTCTGGACAATTGCCTTCTCTAGAATTATTACTTGCAGTGAGCTATTTATATAAAGTAAGGTTGTTTGTTTATTTTTGGTATAAAGACCCTATTATTTACCAGTTTGACGACTATAATGATGATATTTTTCTACAATGTTTAGCAGCTGTGCATTTCAATCCATTGATAGATACGAAGAATTTTGAAGTGCCTGATGTGAATGTATGTTCTATTGTTTGTTCCAATGTGACTGAAGTGAATGTGAAGAGGAATGATAAACCTAATGAATGTGACGATAATATTAGGGAATCGCATGAATGTGACGATGACATTAGTGCATTGTATAGTGTAAATCAATGTCTTTATTCAAATAAGATAACTTGTTCTCATATAGAATCTGAGGAACCCGTAATCGGTCTTCGCGTCAATAAATTGTTGTTTTGTGCTATTTTAGACTCGGGTTCTGAAATAAGTCTAATTAGTCGTGCAGTCATAAATTCTATTAACAATGTTGAGACTTACCGCAAGATAATTTCAGGGCATGTTTGTGACATGGTAGGTTTAACTGGACACAAGACATCCATTAATGAGTCAGTAATTCTTGATATATTTATTGGAGAACGAAAATATATACACAAATTTTCTATTGTGTCCGACGATGTTGTCCCCTATTGTATGCTACTTGGGAAAGATTTTCTCGAGAAGTTTAATGTTTCAGTTGACTTTAATGACAATTTAGTAAATGCTGACGGTACATTTTTATCATCTTTTCTTGGTGAAAAGGTGTCTGATGATGTTAATGTTTTTGTTCTTACTGTTAAATCAGATAGTAATGTTTCCCATGAGATTCACATTAATAATAGCATTAATGATGTAAGATATGAAATAACTGGTAATGAAGAAACTGTAACAGGTCTTTCTTTGGTTGTGGATGACAATGATGTAAATAAATTACAAAATAAGGACCTAGTTATTAAAACAATTAAGAAATACATTATTTCTAATATTCATTCTTCTAAGTGGACCAATAAATTCAACTTGTGGCGAAATTACTTTGTTAACCTGATAGTTAAGAATAATATTTTGTACTTTACCGAACATGAAAAATTAATTCCTGTTGTCAGTTGTGATGTGCTCACTGACTTGTCTCTGTTGATGCACATCCAATTTGGACACATTGGAAGAGACAAATTGTTGCACCTTGTCGGTGGTCTCTGTTGGAACCCTTCTAGGTATAAAATGATCAATGAAATTTGTACTACTTGTCCACAGTGTCAGCTATCTAAAGTTTCGAGTCCCAAGATATTTCCACCTACCCTTAAAATATGCACAACATTTCCATTTGAATTGTTAGCTATAGATCTTTTGTCTTTGCCTAGAACAAGTAGAGGGAATGTTGCTTGTGTTGTAGTTGTGGATCATTACTCCAAATTTGTGTATGCAGCTCCTATTAAAAACAAGAGTTCAAAGACCGTATCTGATACCTTTAGAAATTTGATCCTTCCATACTTGCCATCAGTTCCAGTAGAATTGCTATCGGACAATGGTCCCGAGTTTCGTGCTGTGGAGTTCACGAATATGTTAGATTCGTTTGGAATTAAACATAAGTTTACAACCCCTTACTCACCAAGTAGCAATGGCGCTATCGAGCGTGTTAATCGATCTATTCAAACTTTACTCAGAAGTCTTTCAGACAAACCAAAAGATTGGGATGATAATCTATCTAAAGCTCTAATTGTGTATAATAACACTTCTCATAGCAAACTTAATATGTCACCGAGCTCGTTTTTGCTATCCAAAACTCATAGTAACAAACAAGTTCCTCTTATAAAGTCTGATGAGCTCAAACAAAAATGGAAACTTGGTCATCCTAAATATGTTTCTTTTAAATTAGGTGATTATGTAATTAAGAAAATTCCAGTGACAGATCATCTTAACATTAATAAGTTATCTCTGAAGTATTCTGGACCGTACAGAATTTCTTACGTAAATTCTAATAACGTTACGTATAAGTTGGAAGATATGGTATCTGGTAAAGTAATTGCAGGTCATCATAGAGATCTCATATTGTTTAAAATGCCTCCTAAATACTTACAAAATCATCCTTGGTTCTTGAACCTAGATTTTAACATGAATGATGTGAACATTTATAATGATTACCAACCCTATAACGACTTACGTTCATTTCAGAGTATGTCTGGAATAGATTCTGATGAAACAGAGAGCGGTAATTTCTCTGAGTATTATGTTTCCGCTTCTGACAGAGAATTTGAACGATTGAAATCTGAGGATGCTTCAGCTGGTGCTAACATTCTAAGTGACAGAGAAATCCTCAACAACGTGGGTGAAGCGATTGACTGTTACTTTTGTAGAAAGCACATGGAGGTTGAGGCACATTTACGTAGCAATACGTTCATCAAGTCGCGGCAGTATCCTGCTTCCGCTTCGTTGCATCATGCATACGATTTACCTATTTCCTCGAGATGTGCTGGTGAAGCTGAGGGAGGTCCTGACCGCCATTCTTTTGAGCACGATGACCATGCGGGTCCTCAGAACAATAATGATGATATTGTATTCCCATTCCACGATACTCCTAATCAATTTTGGGAGTTTGATGCTTGTACTAAAGAAGGAGGGAGTAATTTGCTGATGAACACGAGGAATATCGTTGCGACACTGTCTGATGATGTTGGTGTGCATGAAGATGTGCATGAAGATGTGCATGAAGATGTGCATGAAGATGTGCATGAAGATGTGCATGAAGATGTGCATGAAGA
This sequence comes from Caprella mutica, assembly GCA_947561585.1. NCBI lineage: Eukaryota > Metazoa > Arthropoda > Malacostraca > Amphipoda > Caprellidae > Caprella > Caprella mutica. The sequence continues at coordinate 129,919 of CANNZV010002372.1, forward strand.
TGTGCATGAAGATGTGCATGAAAAGGGGATGATTATGTTGAGTTGAATGAATGCAGCGGTGAAGATGTTGAGAACTTTTGCTCCACGCCGATACTATTTGATTCAGTTCCACCTAGGCTTCGTACAAGATCTATGGGTGCAGTAAAAGATTTACCTCGTGTGCAATATAGAATTTTGGAACGAAAGTGCAAATCAAAAAAATAAATTATGTTTTGTACTTTGGATTGTATGTTTTATGTAGTTTCTGTTGTTGTTTTGTAAAAAAAAAAAAAAATTTGATCTAGTGTTTTTCTAAATAAAAAAAAATTGTTGTCATTTATATTTATAAAATAATGTATATTGAAGTATTGTGTTGTAGCTATATGAATATTTTCTTTTCAAATGTATAATTTCTTTCCATGTTTATAGAACTTTGGTTTGCTATATACTTGATAAAGGGGGGAAGGGGGTAATGCAATTTTGAAATTTAGTTTAGTTATAGAATCAATATTAGATTAAGAGAGTTATTTGGCAATTGGTTAATTTTTCTAGGTATGGAATAGAGCTGGTGGGGAGGCATGTTACCGTGCGCCACCGCCAGGTGTCACTCTCTACCTGTTCAGAGTAGTGATACTAACAGTTCACTCTCATTCCATACCGTACATTTTAGTCATTTTAGTGTCATCAAGTTTAGTGTAAGGTCGGTTGATTTAACAGTGGGTAAATTCTAAATTCATACTATAATCTTTGTTCATGTGAATTAATAGAATTAATGCAATCTATATGAATCGAGGAATACTTAACTATAATTGGGTATTTGAGGATATCTACATATTTGAGCACAATGGGATATTTATGTATTTGGGTTTAAGGGATAATTATTGTTAGGTATTAATTGTATTAGCTAATTGGGGTTTATATAGGGTGATTATAATCTTTCTATATGTATTTTGTTTGTTGCAGACTAATGACATTATTTCATTATGTAATTTATGCTACACCCTCCTATTCCTATTCTACTTAATAAACTTGTGAACTTTATAATCGTCGTCACTTACCGCTATTTGGAACCCTAACGCTAGCGCCCTGGTATAAAGGGATCTATCTACGGCAAAGGATTTAATTATTTATTTACAGCAAAGGATCTTAGATCTATTTACAGCTAAGGATCTATCTACAGTAAAAGATCTATCTACTACAAAGGATCTATCTACAGCAAAGGATCTATCTACAACAAAGAATCTATGTACAGCTAAGAATCTATCTACAGCAAAGGATCTATCTACAGCAAAGGATCTATCTACAGGAAAGGATCTATCTACAGCAAAGGATCTATTTACAGTAAAGGAGCTATCTACAGAAAAAGATCTATCAACAATAAGGGATCTGTCTTCAGAAAAGGATTTATCTACAGCAAAGGATCTATCTTTAGCAAAGGATCTATCTACAGCAAAGTGATCTATCTACAGTAAGGGATCTATCTACAGCAAATGATCTATCTACAGCGAAGTGATCTATCTACAGTAAGGGATCTATCTACAGCAAAGAATCTATCTACACCAAAGGATCTTTCTACAGCGAAAGATCTGTCAACAGCAAAGGATCTATCTAAAGCAAAGGATCTATTTACGGCAAGGGATCTATCTACGTCAAAGGATCTATTTACAGTATGGGATCTATCTACAGCGAAGGTTTTATTTACAGTATGGGATCTATCAAAAGCAAAGGTTTTATTTACTGTATGGGATCTATCAACAGCAAAGGTTTTATCTACAGTAAAGGATCTTTCTACAGAAAAGGATATATTTGCAGAAAAGGATCTATCTACAGCGAAGGATCTATCTACAACAAAGGATCTATCTACAGCAAAGGATCTATTTACAGTAAAGGAGCTATCTACAGAAAAAGATCTATCTACAATAAGGGATCTGTCTTCAGAAAAGGATTTACCTACAGCAAAGGATCTATCTTTAGCAAAGGATCTATCTACAGCAAAGTGATCTATCTACAGTAAGGGATCTATCTACAGCAAATGATCTATCTACAGCGAAGTGATCTATCTACAGTAAGGGATCTATCTACAGCAAAGAATCTATCTACACCAAAGGATCTTTCTACAGCGAAAGATCTGTCAACAGCAAAGGATCTATCTAAAGCAAAGGATCTATCTACGGCAAGGGATCTATCTACGTCAAAGGATCTATTTACAGTATGGGATCTATCTACAGCGAAGGTTTTATTTACAGTATGGGATCTATCAAAAGCAAAGGTTTTATTTACTGTATGGGATCTATCAACAGCAAAGGTTTTATCTACAGTAAAGGATCTTTCTACAGAAAAGGATATATCTGCAGAAAAGGATCTATCTACAGCGAAGGATCTATCTACAACAAAGGATCGATCTACAGCAAATGATCTATCTACGGCAGGGGATCTATCTACGGCAAAGGATTTATTTATTTATTTACAGCAAAGGATTTATCTACAGTAAAGGATCTATCTACTACAAAGGATCTATCAACAGCAAATGATCTATCTACAGCAAAGGATTTATCTACAGTAAAGGATCTATCTACTACAAAGGATCTATCAACAGCAAATGATCTATCTACAGCAAAGTGATCTATCTACAGTAAGGGATCTATCTACAGCGAAGGATCTATCTACAGCAAAGAATCTATCTACAACAAACGATTTATCTACAGCAAAGGATCTATCTACAGATAAGGATCCATCTACAGCAAAGGATCTATCTACAGTAAAGGATCTATCTACTGCAAAGGATATATCTACAGCAAAGGATCTATCTACAACAAAGGACCTGTCTACAGTAAAGGATCTATCTACATCATATTATCAATCCACAGCAAGGGATCTATCTACAGCAAATGATCTATTTACAGTAAAGGAGCTATCTATATCAAAAGATCTATCTACAATAAGGGATCTATCTGCAGCAAAGGATTTATCTGCAGCAAAGGATCTACCTTCAGCAAAGGATCTTTATACAGCAGAGGATCTATGTATAGTAAAGGATCTATCTACTGCATAGGATACATCTACTGCAAAGAATCTATCTAGAGCAAAGAATCTATTTTCAGCAAAGAATCTATCTACAGAAAAGGATCTATCTACAACGAAGGATCTATTTATAGTAAAGGATCAATCTACAGCAAATGATCTATCATCAGGAAAGGATCTTTCTACAGCATAAGATCTATCTACAGCAAAGGATCTATCTACAATAAGTGATCTATCTACAGCAAAGGATCTATCTACTGCAAAAGATCTATCTACTGCAAATGATCAATCTACAGCAAAGGATATATCTACAGTAAAGGAATTCTATACAGCCAAAGGATACATTTACAGCAAAGGATCTATCTACAGCAAAGGATCTATTTACAGCAAAATATCTATTTATTGCGGAGTATCTTTCTACAGCAAAGGAACTACTACAGCAAACGATATATCTACAGCAAAGGATCTATCTACAGCAAAGAATCTATTTACACCTAAGGATCTTTCTACAGCGAAAGATCTGTCATTAGCAAAGGATCTATCTACAGCAAAGGATCTATCTACGGCAAAGGATCTATCTACGTCAAAGGATCTATTTACAATATGGGATCTATCTACAGCGAAAGTTTTATTTACAGTGTGGGATCTATCAAAAGCAAAGGTTTTATTTACAGTATGGGATCTATCAACAGAAAAGGATATATCTGCAGAAAAGGATCTATCTACAGCGAAGGATCTATCTACAACAAAGGATCTATCTACAGCAAATGATCTATCTACGGCAGGGGATCTATCTACGGCAAAGGATTTATTTATTTATTTACAGCAAAGGATCTTAAATCTATCTACAACAAAGGATTTATCTACAGTAAAGGATCTATCTACTACAAAGGACCTATCTACAGCAATTGATCTATCTACAACAAAGAATCTATTTACAGCAATGAATCTATCTACAGCAAAGTGATCTATCTACAGTAAGGGATCTATCTACAGCAAATGATCTATCTACAGCAAAGTGATCTATCTACAGTAAGGGATCTATCTACAGCGAAGGATCTATTTACAGCAAAGGATCTATTTATAGCGGAGTATCTTTCTACAGCAAAGGAACTACTACAGCAAAAGATATATCTACAGCAAAGGATCTATCTACAGCAAAGAATCTATCTACTACAAAGGACCTATCTACAGTAAGGGATCTATTTACAGCGAAGGATCGATCTACAGCAAATGATCTATCTACAGCAAAGGATATTTCTACAGCATAGGATCTATCTACAGCAATGGATCTATCTACAGTAAGGGATCTTTTTGCAGCAAAGGATCAATCTACAGCAAAGGATCTATTTACAGCGAAGGATCGATCTACAGCAAAGGATCTATATACAGCAAAGGATCTATCTAAAGCAAAGAATCTATCTACTGCAAAGGATCTATCTACAGTAAAGGATCTGTTTACAGTCAAGGATTTATCTACTGCAAAGGATCTCTCTACAGCAAAGGATCAATCTACATTTAAAGATCAATCTTAAGCAAAGGATCTATCTACAGCAAAGGATCTATCTAAAACCAATGATCTATCTACAAAAAAGGATCTATTTACAACAGCAGAACTTTATATAGCAAAGGATCTATCTACAGCAAAGAATCTATCTACAGCAAAGAATCTATCTACAGCAAAGTGATCTATATTCAGTAAGGGATCTATCTACAGAAAAGAATCTGTCTACACCAAAAGATCTATCTACAGCGCAGGATCTGTCAACCGCAAAGGATCAATCTTTAGCAAAAGATCTATTTACAACAAAAGTTCTATCTACAGCAAAGGATCTATCTACAGCAGAGGATTTTTCTACAGCAAAGGATCTATCTACAGCAAAGGATCTATTTACAGTATGGGATCTATCTACAGCAACGGTTTTATCTACAATAAAAGATCTATCTACAGAAAAGGATCTATCTACAGAAAAGGATCTATCTACAGAAAAGGATCTATTTA
>CANNZV010002373.1:0-159108 GCA_947561585.1 Caprella mutica
AGACGGCCTTGCCAAAGGGCAAAAAAATAATGAATTTAGAATCTTAAATTTCTATGATCTTAGAAGATTGTGGACATTGAGAATATTACTCAAAAATTTATCCAATAATTATCTGTTTATTTCACAAGACAATTTTGCATTTATCTGATTAAATAAGAATTTTTATTGAAAATTTAATTTGTCAAAATGTGCTTTAAATAACCTTTTACAATAGACAATCAGGTTTATATGTTAGATAAAGCCCGTATTACACTATGGCGCTCGCTATGGCGGTGGCCACAGTTTTGTTATTTTTCTCTCTAACTCCGCCCCTTTTCTCTCTAATAGCGAAAAATGTCTTGGCGAGCGCCACTAAATTGTGACGCTCACTGCGCGATAGAACCAACACCGCCACCGTTTTAGAGATTATGAAATTGACAATGAAGCCTGCTAAAGAGATTTGAAGTAGTGGAAAAAGTATTTTGTTTCATTTTAAAAGTTATTTAAGACTTTGTACGGCTACTGCGCGATACAAAAAAAAGAATGAACGCTTCTGTGTAGTGTCCAGTTTTGCCATACAATCAATGGAATTAAACTTCTTAATATATAGGCATGGAATTGCTTCACACAACTATCAAAAAGATAATTAACTGAATATATATTCGTGATGACATTGAATTTTATTGGTACGATTAATTTCATAGTAATTTTTTTAATTTTCCCTAAATTTCAATGCACGATCACCGCCATATCAACTCGTCTAGTGTAATAGCAATTTTGAGAATGGTGAGTGCCATATCTGTAGAGAGACACAACACCGCTATGGCGAGTGCTACAGTGTAATACGGGCTTAAGAGTCTCTTGAGTGTTTCATTTTAGGCACAACCGTACCATAGGTTAAGTGCCAAACTGCCATCTTACATTTTTCAACTTCAAGTTTGCCAATAAGCCAACTTATAAGTACCAAGCTGCCAACCTGGTAGCTAGATATTTGAAAAAATAGATTTTATCAAATTACATTTAAACTACGGTAAATTACGAGTTATCGGTCAGTGTCACAACTTGTCATATACTACAGCAAAAACATAGTAAATAAATAGTTACGTTCGAGCAAAAACTCGTAGTAGACCAGAGTTACGTTGCAAGTTTGTTTGGTCTAGTAAGAAACTCACTGTAGCTGTTCCTACTAGACCAAATCGTTTTCTCTAAAAGTGAAGCGGTGACTTTAATATTTCTATAGCTCTATTTGTTTATTATAACTTTAATGCTAAATTAATGGTGACTAATATATCAATTTTGAAGGGAAACACATTTAGAAACAGTATGATTTTTCTTTGTTTCGATCAAAATGAATATAATATTTTTTTCAATTAAATTATCATTTTATGAAATTATAATAGTCGTCACTGTATCTAGTTTTCTATAACTTTTCACATATATTATTTATAGCACAGACTATACCATTAAATCTGAAACCAATTCTGCCTTATATTTTATCTTAAAAACAGCATAAATAAATATAATACATCAATCAAATTAGAAATTTATCTTTAAAACAGTATTGTAATTACTACTCCTTGTAATATTTACACTAGAATAACTGTCAGGTGACAAAAATTGTGTTTTGTCTATAGTGCGAGGTTTTTTCCAGTACAGTCTCAAAAATTTCTTGGTCTAAAAGGTGGTTTGTCTACTAGGAGGCTGGTCTAAAGTGAGGTTTTGCTGTAATAAAAAACGATATTATAATTGTCATTTTATCGTTTATTCTTATATGACCGAAGATGTGAAACTGACTGATAATTTGTAATTTACCCTAGGTATCTTTGGAGAAAAAAAAATGTATTCATAATGTTTGACATAGCCTAGCTAGCTATAAAGAATGAAATAATTTTCTTTGGTTTTTATACTAATATCATTTAAATTTTCCTGGATAATATTATGTAGATAATTTTTCCTATGGAATTTATTGCATTATACCATCCATAACCCGACACAGATGGTATATTTGAAGAAAACAATACATGACACGCAAGTATTCCATATGCATTATAGGATTAATAGTTGATTAAAGATCCCCTCCAAGCTAATTTTTTTATTGCTTAAATCAACAGAGGAAATGTTAAATCAACAGAGGAATCTTCCGTGGCTAATGTTTCTTATCATTTTTCTGCAAACCCCATCAAATTTGATAGCATATTTTTAGTTTTATATGCTTTTAACGATTTTTATAATCAAAACTCTACAATACCTATTTTACTTCCGACTTACTAATTTTCAGTCCGAAGAAAAAGAATGTACACAATTTGTTTTGATTGCCAACTAGGTATAAGGTGTAATTAATATATTTAATATTCGAGTAAAGTTATAAAATTGGATAAGTTTATTATAGAAACGTTTATATATTTAAAAAAACAATTAATACCTTAAGGGCACCGTTCCCAGATTTTGAAAAGTTTTTTATTATTGAAGCTACGGTTGTGAAACTTTGTACACATATATAAAATGAATTCTAAGATGTTTTTGTGTCATGACATTTTTTCGATTCGACCCATAGAAAACGAGTTATTCGAATTTCGAACAAATTTCGAACAGTGTGTAAATTAATAAATGGATACTACAATTTTGTAGCTATGACATTATGGTTTTTTGCATCCGATTTTCCACAAGATTCTCTACTAACTGTGGAAGCGTTTTTTTGATTTTTCGAATTGGTTTTCGAATTATTATAATTTTTAGTGAAGCAAAAAAAAATATAAAAATATAAATTTCAAAATTCAATATTCTAAAAAATAACTCGAAAATTAAATAAAACTCTTCCAGAGTTTGTAGAGAATTCCGGGGAGAATCGAATGCAAAAAAACCGCAAAGCCGTAGCTTCTACCAAAAATAAAAGCCTTAGGCTTTTGAATTACATGATTTGTAGATATCTGAAGTAACGAGTAATCTCTCATTCAAAATTTGATAATCTGGCACGCAGCATACTACTCTCGCGAAGATCTGCGGGTAACTGAGGAATATTTCTTTGCAAACCTTAGTGGGCGTGTTATTAGTGGTAGGTTAGATACCAGATATAGCGAGATAATTAATTATTACGAATTATAATTGGCTGAGAGACGGTTTTTAGAGTACATATTGACTCCCAACCCCCCGGCCCTCTTTTCCCTTTCTCCCTTTCCCCAGGGGGGTTAGAGTTCCACGATACCTCTGGTATTTTGCACACACTATAAGAAGGTTATAAAGCAATTATTTACACAATAAAAAAAATGATTAAATTTTGAGATTTCTTCGTGGACGGTCCCCTTAAACTAAGGCCGAAAACGCATTGTATGATTTAAATTGTTTAGAAAATCCAAATTTGAAATCAAATCAAAGAGTGTACAATCTTCTTCTTCAGCGTCAGGTTAGTGATTCGCCCAATTGTTGCACACAGAGTATTAAAACCTTTAAAAGCAAATAATAAAATAAATACTGAACCGAATTGTATGCAGCTTACAGAATAATGATCCTAGACCTTATTTCTATACTATTATGTAATAAAGTCATTTTTTCCCGGAGCCTGGAGAGGACCTTTAACTGTTTTAACATAGATGTATATTGTACAACGTACTTAAATATATAAAGGTTATCTAGGTACTGAAAGCTAACCGAACATGTTGCTTATTGACATATTCTTTCTATTTACTTTCACACCTCTTTAATTCTCACTTTTACAATACCAAACCAAAGTCTCTAAATCCTGCTCTAATCTTTGTACGTGTTGTGATTTATATATCTTAAGTGTTTTGAGGTTATGATTTTTATTCGTGTGTCTGTGGTTTCAGGTCAAAGCTAGTTAATAATGTACCGCAATTTACCTGCTTAACCCTTTGTAAAATTTAGTTGAAACGCATTTTATTTAAACTTTTTCTTGTAATACTTTCAATGGAGATTATTAAACAGTTTTTGAAAGTTTCAGCTTTGTAATTTTTCTATTTTTGAAAATATATCGATTCTATTAAAAAAAAATATCGATAATAATTAAACATTTTATTTCACTACATGTTTAATGTATTTATAAATTCCACCTTTTATCGTGGCTGAATAAAATTAAAATATTTATTGGTTTATTTAAACACAAAGGCGATAGATACCCAGCTAACCAAAAGTTGTTTGTCCCACATCTTAAGACGTCTGATACCCCTCGCTATAGAGGGATTTAAGACTTGGGGCAAGACGTGGGTTGGAGGAAATCAGACGTCTTACAGACGTCTAACCCTCTTCATTTGCACAGGGGTCCCCCTCTGCAAGACGTCTGATTCCACGTCTTGTCCCTCTCTGACAGAGGGGGACAACAACATTGTCCCACGTCTTACCCCAATCCGTTTTCAAGACGTTGGACCCACGTGGGACAGAGTTTGGATGTCCCACGCTATAGAGGAATTAAAGACGTGGGACAGAGTGCGGATGTCCCTCGCTATAGAGGGATTCAAGACGTGGGACAGAGTGTAGATGTCCCCCTCTGCAAGACGTGGGACAGAGTGCGGATGTCCCCCTCTGCAAGACGTGGGACAGAGTGCGGATGTCCTTCTTTGCAAGATGTGGGACAGAGTGCGGATGTCCCCCTCTGCAAGACGTGGGACAGAGTGTGGTACATATCTCCCTTCTGCTAAAAACTACTTCGGTTAATTGGGGTACCTATATTTATATAAATTAAATATGTATAAGCAATAAAAAAGATCATACTAATCATTATTGCAATTTCTTACTATATTGCATATAGTGCATATGTACATTTGGCTGTAAATGAACTATTTTAATATTAAATATTGTTATATACAAATTAAATGGGAAGAAATGGAGAAAGAAATGTAGAGGTGATCTCGGGAATCGATCTCAGGACTGTAGTGTGATGTACTATTGAAGTCGACGACGCTACCACTGAGCCGGTGACAGGACAATAACCCCTCGTGTAAAAAAAAAACCCTCGGTCAAAACCCCCCCGTGCGAAATACCCCCGGACAAAAACCCCCGTACAATGAACCCCCCGGACAAATACCCCTCGGACAAGAACCCCCAAGCAAAAAAAAACCCTGTGCAAAAAACCCCCGGTCGATATAAATAGCATAATTCATTTTAATTAATTTTCATTAATTTTTTATTAATAAAATTACTATATGCTATAAATATAAAGAGATATAGTGCACCTAAGGTTAGGTTAGCGGTCCGATTGGGGGGGTTGGGGGGGGCTTGCCCCCCCCCCCCCTTGCCAGGTTTGATAGCGACAAAATGTATACTGTACTTATTTTTACTATAAAATAGGTAATTGGGTATACCTTATTTTGCAAAAACTTTGTCATATTTTCGAAGAAAATGTAATAATTCTAGGTTCGCAATGAATAAAGTTTAATATATTAATAAAAATGAATTATGCTATTTATATAGACCGGGGGGTTTTTGCTTGTTTTTTTTTTGTCCGGGGGGTATTTGTCCGGGGGATTTATCGCACGGGGGGTTTTTGTCCGGGGGGTATTTTGCACAGGGGTTTTTTGACCGCGGGTTTTTTTTTTTTTTTGCACGGGGGTTATTGTCCTGGAATCAAAGAAGAGATGTAGAAGAACTGAAGGCAACTGTGCTAATTGCAGCAGAGAGGGCCATCAAAAGCACGAATGCAATAGAACTCCTTATTGTATCAACTGCCATGGAGATCATCCTCCCACCGTGCAGACCTGCCCTTCATACATTTACAAAGGTGAAATACTTGCCACACAGGCAAGAGAACATATTACACACTACGAAGCTACTGAAAGAGTCAAAGAAAGATATGTAGAGCAAGGAAAAACCTACAGTTGGGCTCTAACCCAAACGCATAGAAATGAAAACGAAAATTGCACTAGAAATAATAATAATTCAGATGCAAGCTTTGAAAATGGCCTATTAAGAGTAACTGGTATGACAACAAATACCACAGATACCCTACAAACTGTCACTGTAAAACCGCAAATCCACAAAACCACTGAAAGCAAACCATCAGATAAGAACAATAATGACAATGGTAAACAAAGAAAAAACGATAAAAGAAAGAAATCAGTATCACCTCGTAAGAAGGACACGATTACCTCTAGCCGAGTAATATATTACTCATCGAGTAGTGATACTGTTATCCCTGAAACACCCGATAATATGATGGGCTGTAATGAGTAACTCCCAAATGGACATTGCCTCGACATTCAGCATGCTCTCCTACATCTGATGAAATTGATGTAGCAAGAGAAAATGAGAGATCAAACAGCTTGACAAGACACAAATCCCAATTTAACAAAAATAAAGACTATGAGGATGAATTTAGAAAATGTAAAAAGCGACCGATGGTTGCTTCTAACTCAGACTTATCATCATCTAAGAAACCACATAAAGAATATAAGAAAGATTTCATGATGAAATCTTCAGAGTTGGAGAGAAATTCTGAAGATATTAACAGAAGTACTCAAAATATAAGCGTTATCCATTCCCATAGGATGGATAACATCTAATAAACCTAAGTAGTAACACTAAGTAACAGTTTTCATAATGAACACTATTATCCACTGGAACTTACAATCATATTACGCCCACTTCTCTGACCTAAAACTGTTGATCAGAGACTATTCACCAGGTGTTATATGTTTACAAGAGACATTAATAAAAGCAAACAGACGAACTTACCCACCATCCCAATATGATATACTAACTTCAAACGTAACTCTTAATGATTTACATGAGCGAGGATCAGCAATACTGATACGCAATAACATTTTTTATCAGAAAATAAACCTCAATACAAACCTTCAAGCAGTTGCTGCAAAAGTTATGATTGGGAAATTATATACGATTTGTTCAATCTACATCACACATCTCCCAATAGATAACCTTAAAAGAGATCTATGTAACTTGATGGATCAGCTTCCTCAACCGTTCTTACTAATTGGCGACATGAATGCGAGAAGTCCGATGTGGGGAGACATGGGCATTAATAGTCCTAATCCACGTGGATCTATTATTGAAGAACTACTCACTGAAAGACCGATATCAATCATTAATAATGGAAACCCTACTCATTATCATATCCAAACTAACACAATCACTGTAATTGATTTGAGTATATGCTCATCTGACTGCATCACGGATTTTTCATACTCTGTCCATGATAACCTTAATGGGAGCGATCACTTCCCAATCATTATCAAAGTTGAGGAGGCTGACGCATCTATCTGGGACAAACCAGACAGCTACGACATCAAAAAAGCAAATTGGACAAGATTCGACGAACTTACTTCTAATGTAGAAGTACTCGAAGATGTAGAAGACATAGATGAAATGACAACTTACTGACAATCTCTGTAGATCAAGCAATACCTAAAAAACCTACAGCATTCCCTCATCCACCTGTACCATGGTATAATAGAAACCTCAAGTTACTAAAGACTGCTCGCAATAGAGCAGAGATGCCAGAGAGTTGGAAAAGGTCAAAGACTGTCTTGATACCAAAAAGAACACGGCCAACAGTGGAGCAGCTCAGACCCATAGCTATGACGGACATCTCCTATAAAATTCTTATGGGAGTGTTGAGAGACAGGATAGAGGAGCAGATTGAGGAGAACGGGATGAGAAGAGACGAGCAGGTGGGGTTCACACAGGGGGGCATGATTGCGGACAACCTGTTTATGCTGCAGGAGTGTGTACATGAGGTATTCAAGAGGAGGGAGGAGATCATGGTTGTTGTGGCAGTTGACTTTAAAAAGGCATTTGACTCGATCAAGAGGGAAAAGATTCTGGAGGTTTTGCAGGAGTATAGGATAGAGGGGAGAGTTGTGGAGCTGTTCAAGAGGGTGTATAGTGAGGATGGTACGAGGTTGGTGATTGGTGAGCAGAGGGATGTTGAGGTGGAGGTGGAGAGCGGAATTAGACAAGGTTGTACGGCATCAACGGTGTTGTTTAAGTTGATAACTTTTAAGATTATTGAGGCATTGAGGACGAAGCTGGAGGGAGTCAGAGTGGGGGATGTGAAGTTGAGGAGTTTGTTTTTTGCAGATGACGGGTTGATTTTGGCAAGGAGTGTGGGTGAGGCACAGGAGGGGGTGAGGGAGTTGAGACGGGTGGCTGGTAGATATGGACTGGAGATGAATGATGGGAAGAGCCAGGTACTCTTGTTCAATGTTGAGAGGCAGGTGGAGCAGATTGAGGGAATATTGGTTGTGGAAGAGGTGAGATATTTGGGGGTGAGAGTGCAGAGCAGGAGAAATATGTTTGAGAAGCAGAGGAGTGATATGGTCGGAAAGGCGAAGAGATTGAGTGGTATGACCTACTCAGTCATAGAGAAGGGATGCCATAAGGTTATGATAGGGAAAAGTTACTGGAAGGGTGTGTTGTATGGGTCGGAGGTGGTGAGGCTGAGGGTGGAGGATGTGGAGAGTCTGCAAAGGCAGGAGAATGTTGCTATGCGTAGAATGTTGGGTGCCGAGGAATGTAGCAATAGCAGGAATGAGGGGGAGTAGAGTGGCACGAGGAAGGCTACAGTACTATAGGAGAGTGGAGCAGGGGAAGAATAAGTTGTTGGCTAGAGTGATGAGAAACGCACAGGTGAAGGGGAGTGAGTGGATGAAGGAGACGTGGAAGTATATGAGCTGGGCGGGGATTGATGAGGGGGAGTTAAAGGCAATGTCAAAGGAAGAAGTGAAGAGAAAAGTCGCGGAGGTGGTGCACGTAGAGTGGAGAGAGGAGGTTGAGCGGAAGAGCAGTCTGAAGCTGTTCGGGAGGTTTAAGAGTGAGATGAAGGAGGAGGATTATGAGGGGGGAATGGCATCAAGGCTGTGGTTCGCGGCAAGGACGGGATGCTTGAGGCTGGAATGTAGAAGATGGGGTGAGGAGAGCGACAGGTGTAGGTTGTGTGGAGCAGACAGAGAGGATGAGGAGCATTTTATCTTGGAGTGTAAAGAGTTGGAAGGTGGAAGGGGGCAGGCGGTGGAGCTGCAGAGGCTGAGACAGGAGAGTGGAGATGAGGTGTTGGGGAACTTTTTGTTTGGAGGAGGAGATGGGAGGGAGAAAAGAAGGGTGTTGCATGAGATGTGGAAGCGCAGAGAAAGAGAGATGAGAAGGAGAGACGGGGAGATGCCCCATTAGTTGACTCCCTGATGAGTCGGGGCGGAGAACTAATTGTGAGTACGGATTGAGATTGAGATAAGTAAGACGGACCTGATTACAAAGGAATCTGTACATTGGACACCTTGACCTTGACCTTGAGAGCGTTCACTGCGGAATAATCCCACAATTGAAAATAGAATTGCATATAAACGAGCACGGGCACAATTTCAATTTAATACAAAATTAGCAAGGTCTGAAAACTGGAAAAGTTACCTATCAACTATCAACCAACATACGTCATTACATAAAATCTGGAATAAAGTCCAAAAAAAAAACTCCCAACCCTGCTCTGAAAGATAATGATGGAAATCTCATTTGTGATCCCAAATCTGTGGCAGATACATTGGCTGCAACTTTTTCAAGGGTATCTGCCGACCAATCCTATAGTAATATATTCTTAAGACATAAAAATATAAAAGAAAATGTACCAATCATATTCAATTCTAATACACGCCATGATTATAATGAACCATTTACAAAGAAAGAATTTGACAACGCACTATCAACAACTTCGGAAACTGTACCAGGACATGATAATATAACCTACTCTATAATAAAGCATGCAAACAACCAAATGAAACAGATTGTACTGAAATGTTTTAACAGAATTTACCAATCCAATAAATTCCCTAGATCTTGTTCACTAGCAATAATCATCCCAATTCTGAAACCCCAAAAAAATCCTACAGACTCCAGTTCTTACAGGCCAATTTCATTAACAGTGTGCATGCGTAAACTAATGGAAGCAAAAGTAAATACAAGATTGGTCTGGTACCTAGAGATGCATAACCTAATAGATATTCAACAATGTGACTTCCGACGAAACCGAAGCACAACAGATAATTTAATTGAAATTGATTCAGCTATATGCTCTGCTTAGAAAAATCGAAACCACCTTATAGGAGTCTTTTTTGACTTAAAAAAAGGCTTATGATACTGCTTGGAAGTATGGCATTTTGGACAAGCTGTATAACTTTGGTCTAAGAGGAAGTTTGCCAATGTTTATTCGGGGTTTTCTACAAAATAGAAGAATAAAAGAAAGAGTTGGAAAAGAATATTCAGAACAGGAATATATAAATGAGGGTGTTCCACAGGGAAGCGTGTTAAGTTGCACTCTGTTCATTATCTCTATTAATGACATACGTAAGAATCTTCCCCAGTATGTGAACTCTACCCTTTATGTAGATGATTTTGCCATCTATACAGAAGGGTCTAATACAAATTGCTATCAGGAAACTGGAGGAATGGAGTAATAAAAGTGGCTTCAGGTTCTCACAAGAGAAAACGTATGCACTCCATGTATGCAGAAAGCACCACTGTCCAAAAACCGCTTCAAACCTCTCTCTTTATAACAACCCAATAACGAATGTAGAAACAGTCAAATAACTTGGTATTATCATCGATCAGAGCTACACTTGGGAACATCATATTGCAGATCTAAAAACAAGATGCAATAAAACGCTTGATCTTTTCAAGCACTTGACTTCGAAGAAATGGGGTGCAGACCGCAAAGCTCTCATCCAGCTATTCCAAATGTTATTGAAACTAAAAATGGATTATGGGAGTGAAGTATACTCTTCAGCAGCAGCCACTTTCCTGAAATCAATCGGTACTATTAAAAATGCAGCACTTCGTATAGCCACAGGAGCCTTTAAAACATCCCCTATCAAGAGCCTTCATGCTGATACTTGTGTACTGCCCTTCACGTACACTTTAGAAACCAAGCAATTATCCTACTACCTTAGACTAATAGTTAATGAAACACATCCAAAACATGAGAGTATTGGAAATGATCAACTAATGTACAAAAACTCTTACTTGGAAAGAATAAAGAGCCTGGCAAATACTTATTCTATACAACCTGATTTAATTATGATAGAACGCCAATTGAACATCCCACCAAGGACTGTTTTCAATATAAATATTTGCGACTACATGCATAACTTTAAAAAGAAAGACTACACAACAATGCAGCTCAAACTTATATTTCTACGCCATTTTCTATCCCATGATGATAGCTACAGCATCTTTACTGACGATTCCCTAACTGATGAAGGAGTTGGATGTGCCTTTGTGCCTCAACATGGTGAACCTGTGAATATGCGGTTGCCTGATGATGCGTCAATTTTCACTGCTGAGTTGATAGCAATATCATGAGCTATATTACATGCAAACTTGAACTCTCCTTCTGAATCAGTTACTATTTTCTCTGATTTTAGAAGTGCTATCTCGGCTATCATGATGTATAACAATCGTCATCCAATTGTGCAAGAGATAGTGAAAAATATACATTCATGCACCAAATCTTTTAACTTCTGTTGGGTCCCGACCCATACAGATATTCCATTAAACGAAGAAGCTCACGAAGCAGCAAGAAATGCAATAAATTTTGACAATATTTACAATGTGAAGTTACCTCGAAGTGATGTTAAGAGCAGGATAAAGAATAAAAGTAGAAAGAGATGGAGTAATGAATGGAATTCTATTCCATTACAATCTAATAAACTGAGAAACGTTAAAGAATTCCCCACTCCTTATCATCACGTGTTCTTTGATGACAGATTCTGTGAGTGCACATTGTGCAGACTAAGAATAGGCCACACTCGTCTAACCCATCAGTACCTCATGAATGAAGAAGAGAGACCTCTGTGTGAAAGTTGTTTTGTCAATCTGACTGTATACCACATTATTATAGAGTGCCCTGATATAATAATGAAAAGAGAGCTGTCGGTCTGGTGGGCAGACCTTTTCCTATTGTTATGAATGATTTGAGTGATTTTGGTGGTCCACTAAACAATTTCCTTAGAACTATTGGAATGTTAGGTAAATTTTGATATGTAGACTTTGAAAAGTGTAATGATTTTTAGTATGTTTTTAGTTGTAAATTCACTCTTGAAAAGACTTTGTTTCTGCTAGGGTGGTTATTCAAAATATATATTATTATTATTCATTAAAATATTTATTCAAAATAATCTGAGATTGTTTACCCTCATTAGAGAGTTACTTTGAAATGCTGTTAAACAAAACTTAAAGGTCCTCTCCAGGCTCCGGGAAAAAAATGAGTTTATTACATAAAATTATAGAACTAAGGTTTACGATCATTATTCCGTAAACCGCATACAATTCGGTCCTGTATATATTTTATTATTTGCTTTTAAAGTTTTTTAATACACTGTGAGCAACAATCGAGCAAATCTCCAACCTGACGCTGAGAAAGAAGATTGTACACTCTTTGTTTTGATTTCAAATTTAGATTTTTAAACAAACAATGCGTTTTTGGCCTTCTTTTAAGATATTAATTATTTCTAAAACTATATAAACGTTTCTATAATAAGTTTATCAAAATTTAAACCTTTAAACGAATAATAAATAGATTTATTAAACCAAATACCTAGTTGACAATCAAAACAAATGGTGTACATTCTTCTTCTTCAGACTGAAAATTAGAATGTCGGAAGTAAAGTAGGTTTTGTAGAGTTTGGATTGAAAAAATATTTAAAAGCATATAAAATTAAAAATATGCTATCTAATTTTATGAGGTTTGCAGCAAAATGATAAGTAACATTAGCCTCGTTGAATTAAACAATAAAAAAATTTGCTTGGAGGGGTCCTTTAAAATCCACAATTAAACTAATAATTTCGGTCCTTTGTAGGGGAGGAGGGGCTTTACCTTTATACTGTCCGTTGTACGAGCTTTACCTGTATATAAAATATATAAATGAATATAAACAGTAACACTAGTTTAGAAAATAGGAAAATCAGTCGATAAGTTTAATTAAATTCTATTATTACCCTTCGCAAATTTGCAAAAGGTTATATTTTATCCGACATTTATTTATTTATCATCTTGTTATTCGCATAACTGAAACAGTGTTCAACCAAATTGCCTGAAATTTGGTGAAGCGATTGGTCAATGTCCAGTAAACTTCTTGTAGAATTTTGGGAGCCTCCTGGTCAAAGGTCATTGTTATTCATAACTCAAAAAGTATTGAACCATATTGCATGAAACTTGGTGGGACGATTGGTCAATATACAAGAACCATTTTGTCAGAACACGTCAAAACGGCGGCGAAGGTATGCGCTCTACCGAGTGCACGTAATCTAGTTACTGTATATTTTAGGTTTTCAAAACTGAAATATTCTTGTACTGAGAAAATATCCCCTCTAAATCATATTTAATTAACAAGAGGTGCGTATAGGAGACTCGCCATATTTGATGGGCCAAGTTATTTTAAGATTTCATGTAGATTGACTTGAATTTATGTCTCTGATGATTGAATATCCTTCATTTTTGGATAATATGTACTGATTAGTGATTACTAATAAAAGCTTTACGGAATATGTGGATCATAAATATTCTTGAGAAAATTATAATTTTTTTATCTTTGTGATTACTTTAGAAATTGACCTGCCTCGCGCCTCAATTTCCCCCAATGTTAATGGAATTACGGAGAATGTTGAATATATGAACTCAAGACTTACTTTCATTATTTCTTATATCTGTAGAAGTTTTTGACATTCTCACTCTGATAATTATCTGGAATATTAAGAAGCAGAGTTCAACCAAGTTCCCCACCTCGTTATAACCTAGCCTATAATAATTTAAATTTCCTAATTAGAATAAATATCTAGCTCTTTTTCATTCGCCTGATACTATTCATTAATATATGTAGAAGTTTATCATTTGAATATCAGAAATAAACTTATTTTACCAATCATTTTCTATTTGCATATTAGATTTTCAAATGTGCATCTAATTTGCATATGCACCTTCTATTTTGCATTTGAATTTTTTATTTGCATATGCATTTCAAGATTTGCATATGTATTTCATGATTTGCATATGCATTTCAAGATTTGCATATACGTTTTTTATATGCATATGCATTATTTCACCAATATGCAAGATATGCAAAGTCACAACCCTACACATCACCCTCTCGTGTACTCTTCTACTATGTACTGTGAGGCCTGCTCTGAAGTTGCACACTTTGCCGCATCCCCCACAGTGCAATTGTGACCTCCCTCTCTTGACTTAACATCCCGCCGTTCCTCTATTCACCAAAGGATGGTATAAATCGACAACATCCATTATCCAAATGACAACAGATCTGGGTCGAATGGACCTCTAGCCCACCCCCCTTCTCCTACATTTACCACACAGCTTCAGGATAGAGCCCCTGATCTCCCTATAAAATATTTGTATGGAGAGTTACAATCTAGGTGATTTCTTAAAAGATTTACATTATATATAAAACCTTCTTACTATCCTCAAATGAACAGTCTGCTTTTTAGAAAAGTTTTGCTACTGAAGTTGAGAAATTAAAATATTTCTTATTTGTGCATGAAGCTATTCTAAATTTTTCAAACAAGTTATCCAGGGGACTAAAATGTTACAAATTGTGCAAAAATATCTTTCACATGTTAGGGCAGACTGTCTGCTTAGGCCCCATTCACACTCACGTTTTCCTGATGCCGCAACAAAGAAAATGGTGCATGAAACGGCTAAATAATCATGTGTTTTGTATGTAAACGTTGATTGGGCGTTTTTCATGCTGCATTTTTGTTGATAAAAGGCCCCGTGTGAAATAGGCATTAAACTGGACAATTAATATTAAGATGTGTAATAAAAAGTCCACATTAGTTATATTATTTACATCATAAAAGCAGGTACAATATGGCCCCTCTTTTCTAGCTTCACCATCTTGGAGGCGACTTTGTCTATTCTGCGACTCCTGATGTTCTTCTGTTTCCTCACCAGTTTGGTGTGTCTGCCTTGCTTCTGCCTCTGCAGAACCTCATTCAGCTTCTTGTACCTGTTCTCACCCTTCATCTGCAGCCTTTTCACGTTCTTGGATAAATGGGATACGGTGTGAACCTGAACAAGAGAGTAGAATTTAAATGGAGTGGTGCAGTAAACAATAGTGTATAGGGTAATGGTTTGGACACTCTCAGCTTTACCTGGGGGTGTGTACCCTCAGCTTTACCTGAGGGTGTGTACCCTCAGCTTTACCTGGGGTGTGTACCCTCAGCTTTACCTGGGGGTGTATACCCTCAGTTTTACCTGGGGGTGTGTACCCTCAGTTTTACCTGGGGGTGTGTACCCTCAGCTTTACCTGGGGGTGTGTACCCTCAGCTTTACCTGAGGGTGTATACCCTCAGCTTTACCTGAGGGTGTATACCCTCAGTTTTACCTGAGGGTGTGTACCCTCAGCTTTACCTGGGGGTGTGTACCCTCAGCTTCACATGGGATGTGCACCCCAGGGGTTCCACCTGCATTATCACATACCTTTTGTCCCTGTAGTTTTTCTGACGCCTCTTGCCAACCTAGCTTCATCTTCAAATCATTGGCTAGATTATCTTCTCCAGACTCGTGCAGTTTGGAAATCTGTAGAAGTAGGTAGTAATATTAATACCTATGTTTACTATTAAGACTACTGAAATCATGTCATTTTTAACGAGAAAGTATACTAGATTTTAAACAAATAGTAACGGCCTATCTTGATACAATACTAATGCCAATCAAATTAGAAAGTAAATTAAACAGGTCAATTTCATATTACGTTGAAAATTAGTGTCAAACACCGAGTGCATTTTTCTTAATGAGTTTTTTTGAGAATCAATATAGGCATCTAATTTCAATAAAAAATTATTTTAGAAACTGGTTCTTTCTACCACAATAAAGTCATTATAGGTAAATTAGAAATAAAAAGAGTCAAACATTAGTCAACTTGTGAGACAGATGTACATTAGTTTTATCTTTACAAAAGTAGATAAGCGTTAGCTACTTACAATCCTCTTCTTCTCTATCTTCGCCTTGAGCTCTTCTTTGAATTGGGCCACACTCTTACTCTTGCTTCTCTTGACTCCCTCTTCACCAGTGTTTAGGTTCATGTACAGACCACTGCTGTTGTTGTAACTCTTGGCGACAGGAGCGGCTAAGTCTTTCCTGATTTCCTCCGTCTTCTGGAGAGTGAACTGCTTCCGTCTCTCCATCTTACATTTCTCAGCCTCCCCTGCAAAATGGAAGAGTGATGTTAATTAATTTAGTGAGGGTTTAACGTCTGCTTCGGAACCAAAGGCCATGTCAGTGATATTAAAAGGAAATTAAGTACAAGGAACTGGAAGTAGTAGTCAGGAAAGTGGCTCCATGAACAAAGTCACATACCCACCAGTTGGTAACAATGCTCATGGATACAGAAAAGCTACTTGGACAAAAAGATGTTCATTATTCAAGATGTTACTCATCAGTTTTATATTATTTATGATGTTAGTTGTTATTTCTTCATTCCTTTTTATATTATTTATGCTATTAGCTATCTTCATTATTTATGATATTAATTGTTACTCACAAGCCAACCGCCTGATAGCTTCAGTCTTTTCTCTCTTCATTGACACAACATCTTCAATCACCTTCTTCCTCTTCTCCAACTTCTTCATTTCCTGCCTCGCTATTTTATCCTCTTGTTTCTGCTGCCTCTCCAACCTGCGCTTCTTATTTTTCTTCTCCCTTTCATTAGCTACAAACAGCAAGAGAATTAGAACAAAGATATTCAATATTGCCCATTTAGCGACAAGAACTCATTAAAGGCATCAGTTTTGCATGAAAAATGTCCCAATACTCACCTTCATATTCGTTCTGATCATCGTTATTTAATATACCCAGAGAAACCTCAACAGCGAGTTTTATCGATCTGACGTTGTCTTTTCTTTTCGGTTTCTTGAATTCATATTTTCTTTCACCATGACGTAGCAACATTTTCTCCTGTTTTTTTGTGTTCATATCTTTTCTCACTGAAATAAATTGAACATGGAAATTGTATTTAATAGTCACACAATAAAATAGCTATAAAGTAATCAAATAATATCCTTTCTTTAAAAGGAAACTAAATCAAAAGCTTTGAACATCACAAATTTACAATAAGTTTGATGAAACTTTTTAAGCCATCATCTAGGAAATATTTTCATTATGGTTGTAGCAACACTATCAATCTTTAGGAAATTATTAATATTTTACTGTTATATCAAATTATCATTTTTAATCATTATTTTTTGTTGTAAAACTATGTAAATATTAGGTAAACATGCTACGAGATTGTAGGGTAAAATTCTTTGGATTGTCGTTTCTAAATATATTCTTCTGGATTCTTCACATCGCTTTAATACCCGTAAGAGCAACTTACAGGGTGAAATCTTCTACAAAACCTGAGTGATATTTTTTAATGCTAGGTCTTCTATTCTGAATGCAGGCAAGCCTCACTTTAAGTACAACTCGCTTTAATAAAAGTGGTACTTATTTCAAGTCATGTTTCGAAATAAGAACCGTTCGTAGACATAGAAAACGAAGACAATTTTCTGTAATTTTTTTCACGGTAACTAAAAAATAATCAATATTATAATCCAGGTGAGGTTATTAGAAGCATTAGCTTCAGAAATTCAACAAGTCCCATTTTAGGGTTAGTTCTGTGTTATTGCACGGTTCCATATTTTCGAACACGTGAAAATATTCATATAGTAATCATTATTTAACTTTTATTTCAATTGGTATCAATGATATCAATTAGAATAGAAGTTGAATAATAATTAAATTTATAATTTTTTTTTTCTGACGTGTCCGAAATTGTAGAACCAACCAATAACTTGGACTCATAGAGCATAAAATTGCTGTTTGTTAAATGTAGCACAATAATTATAGAAATCTAAGTATCTATTAATTACTCCCCTATACTGAGTGAGAGTTAAGCTATGGATGGATTTTAAAACATTTTATAAATGCACGACTTTAAACTTTTTCGTCACAGTCATTGTATATTATTAATAATATGCCTATATGTGTACGTACTACTCTAATAACTCTAAAACAAATTTTCTTTCTATAACTCATAGAAAATGAGGTATAGCTAAATCAAGGAGTGACAATTATAAATTTCTTGTTACTTTTATTCGCTTTAGTTACCGTTTGGTAACTAAACTGAGTCGTGATTTGGTAACTAAAGCGGGGGATGCCTGTACTCCAAATTAATAGAAAACATGAGAGTTTGTGGTTAATCTTAATAAAAAAACTAAAATTTAAATCACACATTTACTAGACAACAAAAATTTAGTCAAATTAAGTGAATAAATTGGATTACCAAAATTCTCAATAAAGACTACATTTTATTAACTACTTGGAAGTTATTTTAATATAGTAATTTAAACACCCTGAAGGTTGAAAAAGAATAGAGTATTCTAAGCATGAAGAAATATGGAAATTGAGTAGCTAGCTACTTTGATATCTAGCTAGCTACCACCAATATGAATTTGAAACTAAATAAATATGAAAACTTTTTAAAATTCACTTTCTTTTCATCATTTTGAAGTAAAACATAATACTATAAACTTACATAATTTTGAAATAATATTTTATAGATTTTATCCCAGTGGCTACCAATACAACGGAAAATTAACTAAATTTACGCCAAATAATAGAAATTTAATTTATTACTTTTTACAAATTGCCTAATGCTTCATATGACACTGTGTACACTTCTTATTTAATTAAGAAAGCTATTTACATTATTTGAATCATATCTCACGACAAATTGGACCCCTGGGTAACAATAAAATCTTTTCAACAGAGAGCCTGTATCTCATTATATAGTAGTGATACATATTACATACATAACAATAGAAACTGTTTAATTTAACAGAATAAACTGTAGCTAGTTATATATATGCTGGATAATAGAGAGCTGGAAGTATTATGAAATGAGTCTGAATTACCCCTTGAAATATCATAGCATTATTAAACCAGAAGTATCTATATCTTATACAACAGGCTTGGATGTAGCTTTGGTGTAATTCTTTCAATCTTATTATTTGTATTTAGCATTACTCACCTTTTTTGTCTCTATTAATTCCATGTCTCTCTTTCAGTAGCTCTCTTTTTTTTTCTGAAGCATCTGCAGAAATAAAAATTAATTTTGTTATTTCTTCATAATTGAACAAAAATATATTACAACAATTAATAAGACAAATATTTAAATAGCTGTGCAATAATATACCCTTACTTACTCTCTATTTGTCTCAATATCTCTTGTTTTGGAACAAACCTTCCCTCCTGAACTTTTCGGCCGGGTCCTATCACCGGTAAATAGCCTATCGTCTGAGAGTAAAAGCTGTGCTCTTGCTCCAAAAACTTCTGTTCATTCTGAAACAAGTTGCATATATAGTGCAAGTTTCGACTAATTGAACAGTTTCACATAATTTAAGTGATCGAGAAACAAGTTCAACATTTATGTTTATTGCATTGGAACGTTTCATAGAAAACATGTGGAACAAAAAAAAGTTACACATCCTGTTGGTATAAACTAGAAATATTAGCAAAATGAAAAAAAATCACCCAAATATTCAACTCTTGCTATCAGAGACCAAAAATATACCATGCAAAAATTAAAGACCAGATTCCTGTAACAATCATTGCATAGATTGTTACAGGAATCAATAAATATTTGGAAGAATGATGGGAGTCATCTTCTGCCACTCTTCTTTCAGAATTTATTACAATTGATCCTAATTTTTGGGATTGCACTCTTGAACACCTTCACCAATAAACTTCCAAATGTTCTCTATGGGGTTTAAATTGGAGCTCTGATTCATAAGAGAAACTCCGTAACTTTCAATGTATCGTGTCACAAGGAGAATTGAATCAAAATCCACGGTTGAATATCAAAAGATTGTAAATACGATAGCAATGGTGCATGAGAAGTTGTTGTAAACTGTCATGTGACTACTCCATGCAGATGAACGATAGGGCTACAGAAATGAGACTCAGACCATCATGTTACTGCCACCAGGTTCAGGGGCGTATCTAGGATTCGGTCAAGGGGGGGCACTTTTCAAAAAATTTAACGTTTCTGAATAAAATCTACGGATAATTCCTCAGACTGGTCAGTTATTTGATTATTTTAATTGCTTTGAACATGCTTATACTGTGTTCCGTCAGAAGCGTCATTTTTTAAATTGCGAAATGGGAGGACGTCATTATGTTCATAAAGTATATAGAATGGATTTTATCCTATTAATATTAGCATTAGCATTTTTTCTTAAACCTTAAAAATGTTTTTCAGTTTGAAAAGAAATGCATCGTCCTGTACTCTGTAGTTTGCCAAACACCTTCTTCTTCAACAGTACGCCGAAAATTCATGCTTCACTCCATGACAAGTGGAAGGGCGGATAAATCTTACCACCTGAAAAAGTTCACAAGACTTCGTGGTCTTTTCAATGAAACTGGTTCTATTCACGAGAAAAGCAAATGATAACAAAACCAAAAAGAACAGAAACAGTGATTCAGGAGATGAAGAGTTTCTATGATGAACCCCCCAGATCCCCCAGTTTCTCAGCAGATTTCACCAACCATAACTCCGTTGTGGAGGATCGTCAGGTACACTAATGAAAATCCCTGAAATATCAACGGAATAAATGATATGTATGATGCTAAGGTAATATCTTCGTTGCCATTATTAATTGAATGGATATAATCTTTCATGCATTCCTTGATGATGATGGCAACTTGTCAATGGTGTTTCATATCTCAGATTGCTCCAGGACATTATTTGGTGCTAGTTTGCTATGCGATCTGATCATCAATTACTGGTTTAGCATGCGATCTATTTAGAATTTATTAGCAAATATAAACGATACAAACAGGTATACGAGATAGCAAATATATATATATTTTATTTCCTTAAATAATTATATACCATTTACATATGCAAAGCCTTATTATGGAAATACTTCAAGAAAATATCGTTATATAAACTACATCCTACCAAACTTATTTGAATATAAAGTACAAATAAGCAATTAATATATGATTTTTTCTTTTACTTTTAATGCATTGTGACAATATCATCTCGTCTATATTGTTTGTTTTGTATCACAGTTACTTAAAAAGAAAAATTATCAAAATTGTTAAAATAAAAATACTAATGCATTATCAGATCACATTAACCTCACAGATCGCATAACAAACTAGCACCCCTTAATTGGGACATACTGCAACTCGTTCTTCACTTTGGTGGATGCAAGACGGCGCTACACCACATTGAACAAATGCAGTTCTAGAATTTCTCATTGAAAAGGTTAGAGGTCGATTCATTAGCAGAAGAACGGAAAATTCCTGGCCAGCACACAATCAATATCTCAACCCTTTGGATTTTCACTTCTTGGCTGCTGCACAAACTCGAGTTTATAAATGAAAAAGAATATTCCATTGTGTCTCGTATACAAAGTGTTCAAAGTTTCGCTGAAAGATATAACCTGGAGACCCCTGAGAAATTTGAAAGAATGTTTCGAATTTGTTTCGTTCTGTCTTCAGGCTGGAGGAGGTCATTCTCAACAACTTCTGTAGGGCCACAGGATATGTGGTTCATATGATATAGCCATATATATAGGACAATAAATGTTTAATAATAATACTTTCTTTTTCATCAACGTGGTGTATCTATGATGACAATTGATGCATTAGAAGTGCTTCTAATTTGCAATTTAAAAATGTCGTTTCTGATGGAACACAGTGTGTCAGTGGATGTACTGTATAGTCCATAAGCTGTATTTAAAGTCTAATAGACTGATAGTTATTAACTTTATCATAATATTCAATTATTGGTTGCAGCAAAAATAATCAAAACCGTACTGCTACACTGTGTTCCATCAGATAACGTAATTTTTTAATTGCAAATTAAAAGCACTTAAAAATAAGTCAAATACCATTATAGATGCATCACTTTGTAGGAAAAGATAGGATTTTTTATTATTATTCAACATTTATTGTCTTATATCATATGAGGCACATCTCCTGAGGTCCTACCCAAGTTGTTGAAAATGATCCCCTCCGATGTGAAGACAGAACGATGCACGCTTCAGAACATTCTTGCATATTTTCTTGAGAGTTTTATTGTTATATTTTTGAACGGAGATTTGAACACATTGTATAAGAGACTCATTGGGATCTGTTTTTTTATATATATAAACTTATAAACTCGAGTTTGTGCAGCAGCCCATATGCGAAAGTCCAAAGAGTTGAGATGTGGACTGTGTGCTGACCAGGAATTTTATTTCCGTAATTCTGCTAATCACTCGACCTCGAAACTTTTCCTTAAATTCTAGAGCTGCATTTGTGCAATGTGGTCTTGCATCCACCAAAGTGAAGAAGTTGCAGGCTGGGCCAAATAATGTGATGGAGCAATCCGAGTTTTGAAAACCAATAACTGGTAACAAGTTGCCATATTCGTTAAGGAATGCTTGAACAATTGGAACCATTCCATTAATAATTGCAACGAAGATCATTACCTTTGCATCATACCTATCATTTGTTTTCCAGATAATTCGAGGATTTTCATTCGTATTTTTTGATGGAGGCAAATTAACTTCTCGTCTGTCCAAACGATTCAATTGGCAATGTTGGATGGTTGCTGCATAATCCACTCACAAAACCGCTATTTATGTGGTTTTCATTAATGGTCGAACTGAAGTTCAATGATTAAAACGTAAACTAAATGAATGTATCAGGATCCTCCACCACGTGGTTTTGGTGTGGATGAAATATGTTGAAAAGCTTCTCAGAGAGAAAAACTAGAGGTTTCTTCAAAGAAACTTCACCTCCTGAATGCAGTTTGTGTTATTTTTTTTTCATTTGCTTTTTCTTGTGGATAGAACCAGTTTCATTGCATAGACCACAAACTCTTGTGAACTTTTTCAAGTGGTAAGATTTAGCAACCCTTCCATTTATCTTGAGAAAGCATGAATTTTCGGCGTAAGCTGTTGAAGAAGAAGGTGTTTTGGCAAACTAAATTATACAGGACGATGCTTTTCTTCTCAAATTGAAGAACAATGCTAATATTAATAGGGTGATAGAAATCCACTCTCTATGAACCAAATGGCTTATACCTAATACGACTTGAAGCAATTTAATTTCTCCCATTTCGCAATTTAACAAGGACGATTTTGATAGAATACTGAGTTCAACCATGACAAAAGCAATTTAGAATAATCAAATAATTGACATTTCTTCAATTTTGAGGATTAATCCATAAATTTTTATTTATCCGTAGATTTATTTTTAAAAAGTTCACACCTCAAGGGGGGGGCATCTGCCCCAAATGCCCCCCCCCTTGTATACGCGCCTGACCAGGTTTCACACATTTCACAGACAGTCGTTCACACAAATTAAATTGAACATACCTTTTGCCATTGACCAATGATTCAACCAAACCACAACCTCATGTGCAAACAGCCCTGCACTTTAATTTTTATTTGATAGCAGAGGCCTTGATGCAAGCATCCTGGCCTTTAGTCCTAAAATCTTCTGGAAACTGAGAAACACTAAGAAATACCTGCATCAGTCTCAACACAGTCCCTTTGAGAAGTTCCACTAGGGCACAATCATCTCTAGGCATAGCTTTTGCTGGTTTTCCTGATCTCAGTTTTTTTAATTTACAGAAAATATTCCTAATTCATTCGCACGGGGATAAAAATGAGGTTCATGAACATCTGTATCACTGACGATTTATTTAGTCTTGGTGATTTTTAATTTGTTCTGTGGAAACCTAATATCTAACCACATTTATTGCTGTAAGGGTTTGCAATATGAATGTCACAAGTTCTCTGATCACAGTCATGTCATGCCTTTGTGGCTACCTTTCAAGGAGTTGTGTAATGGTCTTTGCTCAACTTCTACTCTGCGTCAAGCAAAATGAAAAGAGTATAAAAAATCACTACCCTAACCCTCAGAACGACAGCCCCAGGGTACTGACATGAATGTTATCACCGAAAACAAATTAAATAACTCATAACTCTTACGTTACTCCCAGACAAATTTCAATAATAAACTTTACTGCAATAAATGCGGTTAGATTTTAGTTAGGGATGGGACGAAATATCGTTATAGGCAGTTATCAGCATTTTTTCTGGTATCGGTAGCTACTCTGTATCAGGATCGGCAAAAATATGCCAATACTTTGCCGATACCACTAGGATTAAAAAAATTATGAAAATTTATTATCTATTACAATGAAAAACTTCAATTTAAATAAATGTAACTACGATTTCATATAGATAGGTAATCCTATCAGCATCGGTGAAAATCTAGGTATCGGCAGGGTAGCTATTGGTGAAAATCTGGGGAATCGGTATCAGCATGGTATCAGTGAAAATTTTGGTATCGTCCCATGCCTAATATTAGGTATAAAGATATCAAATAAAATATCTACAAAATTGTCCACTATAAAAACATTAATGAATTTCATATTCATCTCCAGATAAATAACACAGGAATATTTCTTCAATGAATTGAAATGGCGCTGTCTGAACCTTACCAGTCTATTGAACAACATCCTTAAAAGTAGTAGTGCAAAATACTCCTGTTCTACCTATGATGCTTGATATTTCAGAAATGGACTTTCAATCTTTATGATGAGACAGAAGGAGAGGTTTTCATAGAGCATGATAGGTGTCATTGCTCTGTATGTGTTTTATTCCGATAATTTGATCACCTTTAATATCAATTTTATATATTGAAACTGTCTTTTAGAGATTTTTTTAGTTTACAAGTTTTTCCTGATAGCAAAAGTTGACTAATTTCTCCATTTCATTTAGCTAATATTTCTAGCACGCATCCACAGGACGTGTAAATTTAATTATGTTAAGTTTCACTTGTTTTCATCGATACCTTTTGCAATAAACATAAATGTTTAACTTGTTTCAATGTCCCTTAAATTATGATCTTACACTATAGGGAGTTGTATTTTAAATATATTAAAAACAGACAATTAGTAAATACTTGTACTTACTTTTGGTAACGTTTCATTTTGTGATGGCTCAACAACTTGCGGCAAAATAATTTCTGGTTTGAAGGTTATGGGAGGTGCGTTACATTTCTTAGAGTAGTCAAATGTAGGTCGAAACTTTTTCTCAGTTTCCTCCGAGTTTGACATTGTTACTAAATTTCTAAAGATATCTACAATGAAATAAATTAGCTATCTAAGTTAAGGATAAAATAGAGAAAAAAATCAAGTAACAGGATGAAACAATTCAAATATTAGGATGAAATAATTCAAATAACAGGATGAAACAATTCAAATAACAGGATGAAACAATTCAAATAACAGGATGCAACAATTCAAATAACAGGATGAAACAATTCAAATAACAGGATGCAACAATTCAAATAACAGGATGAAAAAATTCAGAAGATAGGATGGAACAATTCAAATAACAGGATGAAACCATTCAAATAATAGGATGAAATAATTCAAATAACAGGATGAAACAATTCAAATGATAGGATGAAACAATTCAAATAACAGGATGAAACAATTCAAGTGATAGGAAGAAACAATTCAAATAATAGGAAGAAACAATTCAAATAATAGGAAGAAACAATTTAAATAATAATCATTAATAGGATCATAGGATGAAACAATTAAAATTAAGATATAAGTAGCATAAAAATTCAAAACAATATCATAAAAAAATAAGTCTTTTCTCTCCAATTGCAATTTAATTTAAAGACTAAATTTACAATCACAAACTTGTTAATATATTGGCAAGTAAGGACATATGTTATTAACGGTTTTCGGAAAGAAGCCCACAGGAAAAATACCCACACTGCCACAGGCCCACAGGTATAAAAGCCCACAACTATCCCAGTCTGCAGAATATGGGACATTTTTAACATTTTCTGTGCAAACAATCATTAATTTTCTCCTATATTAACATGTATTTTATTGAGAACAGAAGCCAAAATAGGGGATTTCTTGGAGAACAGTTTACCAGTTCCTGCAGTCTGGCAACTAGCTACCTAATAATTATAATACAGAAAAACATAGTTTTTTTAAATAAGGGCATAAGGTAACGAGCCACGGCAAATATTCTAAAATACCTACAATTGTTTGTTATTTATTTCAGTATAAGGTTTAATGTCAGCTTTCAGCCTTTTCGACTATATCGCCAACATCAAAAATAAATTTAGTGACCTACATGTTTTACTGGCCATGTTTCAAAGTGTTGCAGGAAAGTGACCAGTTTAGTGAGAAAATGCATCCAGGTCGCCACATTTAAGATACTTTAAAGAAGAAATTTGACTTCCTAGTGAAGATTTTACACTTGAAAATATCCTTGTGCTTCATGTCTGATGCATGTGCGTCTCTTGAGACTATTTTATGAGTGATTTACTGGTTATAACTTATATACATGTTTTTCAACTTATTTCACCCCTCGAAAGTCGCCAATATACTGGCGACTTTGTTCATAACTTCATACTTTGGATGAATGATATGATAAGAGAAAAAATCAAGAAAAGAAGATAGCTGAATAAGTAACATAGGAGGTGGAGGGAAAGGACAAAGCGTGAAGGAGATATGTGGGGCAGAAGGAGAGAGTGACACAGTTGATAGCGGGAGAGATGAGACAACATGAGGAGAGACTGGCTGAAGAAATAAAAGGAAGCAATAGAGGAAAAGATCTTTGGGAAAGGATCAACAAACTGAGAGGGAAAGAAAATAAGAGAGAGGATCTGAAAATATATGACTTGGAAGGCAGAAGACTGAAAGGAGGTGAGAAATTTTTGGCAGGGCATTTACTAAATGCACCAAAACAGAATGGAGGAAGTGTGGACTGAGGAGGCCAGGGAGATATATGAGGATTTGGAGCTGAGAAGGAGACAGGAGAGAGAAGAGCTAAGGCATAAGGGACCTATTTTGCCAAGAATCGTGTTGAATCCCTATAGACATATGAAAGTGATGGATGTGGAAATATACAAGGAGGAGATAGGAAGAATCATAGGAAAATTGAAAAATAGGAAAGCAGGAGGAGGAGATGGAATGAAATTAGAAATGTACAAAATATTAGGGAAAAGTGAGGTGTTTTTGGAGGGAGTGGAGGGCAGTTTTAGGAGAGTGCTCGAGACAGGGGAGATGCCCGAGAGCTGGAAGAGATCGAGGACTGTAATGATAAGGAACAAGAGAAAGCCAATGGTGGCGGACCTCAGACCGATTGCAATGACTGACATATCCTATAAAATTTTGATGGCAGTATTGAGGGACCGGATTGAGGAATAGATTGGTAGGAATGGAATGAGGAGAGATGAGCAGGTGGGTTTTACAGCTGGAGGTTTTATCATGGAAGAGTGATAGATTTGTTTAAGAGAGTGTACTGCAATGATAGTAGCAGAGTGGAGTTTGAGGGAGGGGAGGATTTGGAGATGGATGTGCAAAGTGGGATCCGACAGGGGTGTACAGCATCAACTGTCCTGTTCAAACTGATAACTTTCAAAATGATAGAAGCTTTGAGAGGGAAGATAGGTGGGGTAAATGTGAGAGAGGTGAGGGTGAGAAGTCTGTTCTATGCAGATGATGGGTTGCTGGTGTGTAGAAGTGTGGGGGAGGCAGAGGTGGGATTAGAGGAGGTGAGGAGAGTGGCAAGAGGTTATGGCTTAGAAGTGAATACTGAGAAGAGTCAGTGCTTATTGTACAATGTGAGAGATGAGGTTGAGGAGATCAGAGGGATAGAAGTGGTGGAAGAAATTAGGTACCTTAGAGTGAAGATTATGAATAGAAATATGTTTGAGGGGCACAGGAAAGACATGGTTAATAGAGCTAAATTGATGAGCAACCTGGCATATTCGGTGATCGAGAAGAGCTGCCATAAAGTGCTAATAGGGAAGAATTATTGGAAGAGAGTGGTTCTGCCGAGGGTGTTGTATGGTGCGGAGGTGGTCGGACTGAGGGTGACAGAGATGGATAGTATCCAGAGGCAAGAGAATGCTGCAATGAGGATGTTGGGAGCGAGCAGATGTGTGGTTGTGGCTGGGATGAGGGGAGATGTGGGAATTAGTACAGTGAGGCAGGAGCAGAGTGGCCAGGGTGAGACTACAGTACATGAGGAGAGTAGAACAGGGAGATAATGAGATGCTGAGGAGAGTGATGGGAGTATCTAAAAGGAGGGGAAGTGAATGGGTGAAGGAGACGAGGAAGTGTATGAATTGGGCGGGTGTTGAGGAGGAACTGAGGACCATGATGTAGGATGCGGTGAAGAGGAGAGTGGCTGATGAGGTGCATTGTGAGTGGATGGAGGGAAAGAGCAGTTTGAGAGTCTACAGGACCATGTTTCATAGTGTGGCAGGAAAGTTGCCAGTTTAGTGAGAAAATGGATCCAGGTCACCACATTCAAGATACTTTAGAGAAGAAATATGACTTCCTAGTGAAGATTTTACACTTGAAAACATCCTTATGCTTTATGTCTGATGCATGTGTATCTCTTGTCTCTTGAGACTATTTTAGCAGTGATTTACTTGTTATTTATAGGTTATTCAACTTATTTCACTCTTCAAAAGTCGCCAGTATACTGGCAACTTTTTCCATACTTTGAAACATGGCTACAGGAGGTTTAAGAGGGGATGAAGGAGGAGGATTATGAGGGAGGTATAGAGTCTAGGGTGTGGTTTGGAGCAAGGACAAGGAGTTTGAAGTTGGGATGCAGGAGGTGGGGTGAGAGGAGTGTGGAGTGCAGGTTGTGTGGATCGGAGAGAGAGGATGACGAGCACCTTTTGCTTGAGTGTGGGAATGCTGCAAGACTGCAAGAAGTGGTAAAGTGTTCTCCGCTGCAGACTGCAAGACCAGTCTGTATTTGGTGCACAAAATTCCACTGACTAAGAAAAAGCTGAAAAAATCCACCATAAATTTCCAGTAATCTGACTGATCCACCGACTTTGCCAGAATATTATTTTCATAGGGGAAAAAATTCCTCCGACATGTCGGTGGAATTTACCACGAAATACAGACTGGCTGCAAGAAGTGGTAAAGTGTTCTCCGCTGCAGACTGCAAGAAGTGGTAAAGTGTTCTCCAAGAAATCCTCTATTTTTGCTTCTGTTCTCAGTAAAATACTTGTGAAAACAGGAGGAAATTAAGGATTGTTCACACAGAAAATGTTAAAATGTCCCATGTTCTGCAGACTGGGGATGCTGGAGGAGATATGGAATGAGGCAGTTGAACTGCAGAGACCGAGAATGGAGGATGTGGATGAGATTGTTGGAGGATTATTGTTTGGCCAGTCTGCAGAATGTGTCTCTTAGACTCTTCTCCCGTAGAGATTTTAATTTGAGAGAGAGCTACTCTCTGACTCTCAGCAGCAGATTCAGAATCTCCCGCAGTTAAATTAATGGTAACATAGGAATTAATTAAAGATCTCCCGCTGCCCGCAGAGATCTCCAATTTCTAAAAGTTGATCAAAAACTCCCGCAGAGACTCTTGGAAAAATGTTCCATATTCTGCAGACTGGTATGTTTGGAGATGTTGGAGGGAGAGAAAGAAGGAGGTTACTCTACAGGATGTGGAGAAAAAGGGAGAGAGAGAGATGGATGTGGTCATGGATGGTGATGTGGAGAAAAAGGGAGAGAGAGAGATGGATGTGGTCATGGATGGTGATGTGGAGTGCCAGGAGTGAGAGTGTTGGTGTAAAAGTGAAGTGCTAGTGATAAGTTGTTAAGTGCTGAGAAACTAAGATAAGTTCTAGTGATAAGTGTCTAGCAATGGCAGAGGTATAAGCCTAAAAAAAGTGAACTGGAGGACGGACCCGCTGAATAGAGTCTAGGGAATCTACGAAGAAACACATTGACCTTGAACATGGTTTACACTTTTATGCATTTAAAAAAAATTCAGTTGTCAGCTTTTTTCCTGTGGGCTTTTATACCTGTGGGCTTTTACCAGTCTGTTTGCTATTTGGTACACAAAATCCCACTGAATTTTTCAAAAAACTGAAAAAATCCACCATAAAAGTTAAAACCTGGCATAAATTTCCAG
The DNA here is from genome assembly GCA_947561585.1 of Caprella mutica. Classification (NCBI taxonomy): domain Eukaryota; kingdom Metazoa; phylum Arthropoda; class Malacostraca; order Amphipoda; family Caprellidae; genus Caprella; species Caprella mutica. The sequence goes on from CANNZV010002373.1 coordinate 29,974, forward strand.
TAATTTGGCTGATCTACCAACATTTTCCCAATTTATCCACCAAAAATTAATGTTTACATAGGATGATAGGAATGAATAACTAGAAATCCACCGACTCTGCCCAGTCTGCAGAATGTGTCTCTTCTCTCGCAGAGACTTTAATTTCAGAGAGAGCTACTCTCAGCAGCCATTCTGCAGAATGTGTCTCTTCTCCCGCAGAGATTTTAATTTGAGAGACAGTTATTCTCTGACTCTCAGTAGCAGATTCAGAATCTCCTGCAGCTAAATTAATGGTAACATAGGAATTAATTCAAAATCTCCCGCAGCTAAATTAATGGTAACATAGGAATTAAATCAAGATCTCCCGCAGAGATCTAAAATTTCATTCAAAAACTCCTGCAGAGTCTTAGAAAAATGTTCCATATTCTGCAGACTGGGACTCTGAGACTGCCAGAATATTATTTTCAAAGTCGGTGGAATTTACCATGAAATACAGACTGGCCGCTTTTAAACCTGTGAGCTTTTTTCCTTGTGGGCATTTATTCCTGTGGGCATTTTTGATTTTTCCTGTGGGCTTCTTTCCAGTCAACATTATTACCTGATCATGGTCTGGATGACTGGATCCAGTTTATATTGCCTCAGATAATAAATGATAATTCAAAAATTTCACTGTTAAAAATTGAAATTCCACTCGTAACTATAAAAATCAGTCAATTAAAATAAAATTCAACCAGTTTTTTCTATTTATTCCGATCTAAATTAATCTACACGTCGAGCTTTGTTATGATTTTGGCGATCAGCTGTTCAAAGCAAGGGTACGCCGGTCGGCGTACGGGCGGGCCACGGCCTGGTTACGCTATAGATGGCCTTGCTTCGGGTGGCTGCACGCCCCCTGATATACATACATTAGTATATTTATCAGAAATAAACTACAAATGTACCTGAGACACCCGAATGCGGGTGTGGTAACTACATAATTATGATTCATATGAATGCAGTAACTTACTCCAACAGCTGATACAAATGTAATTCGTGTGCGGTACTATGGTTTTTCATACAGTATATAAATATGCAAATGCATAATCTTGAATGATGGTATAAGATGTTTACCTAAAAATTTATAGTAGAGAATCGAGCTGTGTGTTAAAAAGCGAAAGAAACACCTATTCTTGTTGGTAAATTAATAAAATTGATAATTAACATAATATTACATGTTGGAAATTAATTCATGATTAATTAAACGGTTGCATGGTTTGCCCAAGCGAATGAATTGGATGCCATTACAATTACTATTATAATATCTTTATTGCTGCTACGGCTATCGTCACATAAAAAAATAACATTAATGCGCATTCAAACTTATATAGTGGAGAAAAAAAAGAGATACAACAAACAACGAAAAAATGTGAAAACAAAACACATATACAAGAAATACTACTACTAACGTACTATCCAACAATTTTCTTATATAATCGTGCTAAAATTTGAAAACAGAATTTGAATGTTTTAGTTCAATATATGCTAATGCCATTCCAAATGCGGGTACATATATAATAATAGATGTTATATTGAGACTTGCTTCCCAACAAACATATTAATGTCGATTCGATGCCGTTTGCTGTCGAATTCATAGCGCTAACGGTGGGTATCGACTTAGCAACCATTTCGACTCATAGTAGATATCGGAATGTCTGTTTCTAAATGATATCTGAATTTACACTATGAGTAGAAACACTAAAACCGATACATGATTTTAACAGAATCATCTTGACGTCGGCATGTCTGTTTCCAAACGATATATGAATTTATACTTCCTGTTTTATAATACGTATAGAAATGTAGGAATTATTTCTATTCAATTGGATTGTACCTTTCTATATAACGTACGTAGTGCTCCCTTTAAACTACACCCAATAATTAATACACTTATAAGGGACTACGGCAGTTGTGAAGGTACGATCGGGCATTGGCACGCTAGTTGTTTGTTGTTGTTGTTGTTGTTGTTTAACCTCCCCAACATCCTCGCCGGGACGGAGGGGCGGCCAGGGGCGCCCCGGGTTTCAGCCACCCGAGGCACTGTGTGGGAGTGTGTGGGCCTAAGGGAAACCCGCATCACTCAGGAAGTTAATAACTGCCTGAGGATGGGTCCAAAGGTGCTTCAGTGAGTGAATGTTGTGTGTAGTCCTGTGTAGGTGTAGTGATGGACATTGTGTGAGAATGTGAGAGATCGTACCCTGGTCGGCTTGGCAGAAGTAGCACCGATCAGAGACCGATCTCCCAATCCTGTGCATGTAGTAAGGAAGGGAAGGATGGTGGCCACATCTCAGACGTGATAGGGTGACCCTATCACGACGAGACATGGCCGACTCACTAGGGTCGATGGCTGGAGGCCTAGACCCAAGGAGTTTGTTAGGAAGGGAGGAAGCTAGAGCTCTTTGTGTGAAAGTGGTGTGTATGTGTTTGTGAAGAGAAGTGTTGTCGGTGTGGGAGGGAGAGTGGTGTAGAGGTGTCTGTAGTGTGTGGAGGGGTGATGTGTAGTGTGCGTGGTGTCCTCCTTTCAGTTTGCATGTAGTGTAGGGGATGTGAGGGGTCTAGTGTAGAAGTGTAAAAATGTGTGCCCCTCATGTCCATGTGTGAGGTGAGAGGTAGGACTCGTGTTTCTGTGTGTACCCAGCAAACATGAATGTATCTATTCGATGTCTATACGACTCTGTGAAACCTCTCTTCCGACATCGAATACCAGTAACAAATTAGACATGGTGACATCAAGTAGACATCAAACCGATATCCGTTTGCACCGCTAAACCGCATCACATCAAGTATATTTGGCATCGATGCGATACCGTTATACAGCGTTGAATAGAAGGATAAATTACGACATCCAACATACATAGGGATTCTCCATCGAACAGACGCCTAATTATATATCTAATATGCTTCGAAATGATATCCACTTGCATCCAATAAATAAATAAATTAAAATTGAAAACCTTTACTTCAATGATATAACGTACTGTACGTTTAGATGCATATCAATTTGATTAATGTTACATAATGTTATATATAAATTAAATGGGAAGAAATGAAATGACGTGTCCGGGTATCGTTCGTGGGTCCAACCATCGTCGTGCCTGCAACTCTGTCACTTTGCCACCGTGGATGCACTTGACTAAAAAAAATTTTGATATTAAACTACCCGGAGATACTTGAAGATATTTTAAAGTGAATAGAACAATATATACAAGCACCGCTTTTATAACCAAAATCACAACTTATTGTTATTACAAATATTAATGAGTTGGTCATATTTTTATAAAATTGTAACTCCTTAAAAATTTGGTTCTCTAAGAGTTCAAATTAAAGAAAATGTTTTGAGGCCACGGCTTAGAATAAAGATGAAAGCTCTGTGATGAAAGTTCAAAGTAATGAATGCATTAATTAAAATTTGACCATAGATTAACTCTCACTCAGTAAATATAGGTCATAATAGTTGAGTAATTAGTCTGATATTTTGACTTATATAATTGTGTTTCATTGAACAATCAGGAATTTTGTGCTCTGTGAAATATTTTTAGCAATAGGGTATATGTTCCAAGTTATTAATAGGGTCTATATTTTTTTGAACACGTGATAAAGGAAAATATAATCATTATTATTAAACCACTATTTAATTAGTAACATAATAGCTGAAGGTATGATACCATTCGAAATAAAAGTTAAATAATAGTTATTATATATATAGATTTATTGAGTCCGATTATCACTTTAAGTTTGATGATCTATAATGTGAATCACTGAATTTTAATCGTCTCATTTGCAGCTTTTGGCACTAGGTGAAAGCTCAAGTTATCGGATATGGGGTTCCGCATTTTACGTAGAAAAATTATTTATGTATTAATTTCTATTTCTAAACTTGTATTTTACGTACTGGTATCATGGATACCAATTTAGGTAAGAATTTAATAATGATAATTATTATATTTATTTCTTACATATTCGAAAATGTGGAACCGTCCGATAACAGAGAATTTACTCTAAAATGGAACATGTTAAATAGCCCACCAACTTTTAATTATTGACGTTAAGATAGAGGTTTAACCAGAGGCCATGTCGCTGACGTCAAAAGGAAATGAAATACAAGGGACTGGAAGAAGCAGTCAGAAAAGAAAGTGGCTAGATGGACAAAGTCACGAAGCTCATGGATGCTGAAAAGCTACTCCGTGAATGCTGTCACTTACCTAGTAATGTGGCTGCACTCAAGGATGGAAGAGGGAAATGAAGAGGTGATAGTAAATGAAATCTACGAGCCTACCTAACACAAAATCTAAGACCTCGTACTTAATTGTAGAGCGCTATCCTCTTAAACTGCATGGAGAGTTAAAAACGCTATATACATGGTAAACATAAAATAGACAATACATAATCCAAACTACAACAGTTTGGACGCCACCCCCTTCTCTTCTATTAACCAATGACAGCTTCAGGAGCCCCTCTGGGCTTATTTACAATAAGCAGTTTAGATAGATTCAACACATTAAATGCAGCCATCGAAAAATCACTTGATTGGTTATCCTTTTCGTTTTCACAGTACTGGAGGAACACTGTTCAACAACCGATGTTCCAGTATCGCTAACTTTTCGTTGATCCAGTTCACAATCGCACTAGCGTGCCAATGCTCAATCGTAAATTTACAACTGCCGTAGTCCCCTATAAGTGTATTAATTATTGGGAATAGTTTAAAGGTAGCACTACGTATGTTATATAGAAAGCTACAATCCAATTGAATAGAAATTATTCTTACATTTCTATACGTATTATAAAACAGGAAGATAAGAAAATGAATTTCCAAATTTGAAACGATTTTTTAAAACTACGTATCGGTTTTCGCACTTCTGGTCGAAGTATAAATTCATATATCGTTTGGAAACAGACATGCCGACGTCAAGATGATGCTGTTAAAACCATGAATCGGTTTTCGTGTTTCTACTCGAAGTGTAAATTCAGATATCATTTAGAAACAGACATTCCGATATCTACTGTGAGTCGAAATGGTTGCTAAGTCGATACCCACCGTTAGCGCTACGAATTCGACAGCAAACGGCATCGAATCGACATTCATATGTTTGTTGGGTAGGTGGTGTGTGGGTGTTGTTTGTGTACAACCGGTGGCAATGCGGAGTGCGGTGTTTTGTGTTTTTTGGAGTGTCTGTAGGTGGGTGTTGGATATGTCAGGTGACCAGGCTGTGTGGGCGTAGGTGAGGATGGGTCTGATGAACTGTTTGTAGAGTGTTGTTATGTCTTCCCAGCAAACATGAATGTATCTATTCGATGTCTAAGCGACTCTGTATAACTTCTCTTCCGACATCGAATTCCAGTAACAAATTAGACATGGTGACATCAAGTAGACATCAATCCGATATCCGTTTGCACCGCTAAACCGCATCATATCAAGTATATTTGGCATCGAAGCGATATCGTTATAACAGCGTTGAATAGAAAGATAAATTACGACATACAACATACATAGGGATTCTCCATCGAACAGACGCCTAATTATATATCTAATATGCTTCGAAACGATATCCACTTGCATACAATGAATAAATAAATTAAAAACTCTTACTTTCATTGATATAACGTACTGTACGTTTAGATGCATGTCAATTTGATTAATGTTACATAATGTTATATATAAATGAAATGGGAAGATAAGAAGTGAAGTGTCCAGGTTTCGATCGTGGGTCCTTACGTCCTCGTGCCAGTAGCTCTGCCACTTTGCCACCGTGGATGAATTTAACTAAAAAAAATTTTGCTTTTAAATGACCCGGAGATACTTAAAGATATTTTAAAGTGAATAGAACAATACAGGCAAGCACCGCTTGTATAACCTAAATGATTAAATCACAACTTATTCACAACTTATTCATACAAATAGTAAATCAAATATTTATATAATTGTAACTCCTTAAAAAAATTGTTCTCTATGAGTTCAAATTAAAGAAAATGTTTTGAGGCCACTACTTAGAATAAAAATGAAAGCTCTGTGATAAAAGTTCAAAGTAATGAATGCATTAATTAAAATTTGACCATAGATTTACTCTCACTCAGTAAATATAGGTCATAATAATTGAGTAATTAGTTTGATATTTGGAATTATATAATTGTGTTACATTGAACAAACAAGAATTTGTGCTCTGTGAAATATTTTTAGCAGTAGGGTTTATATTCCAAGTTATTATTTGGGTCTATATTTTCGAACACGTGATAAAGGAAAATATAAAAATTATTTAATCAGTAACATAATAGATGAAGGTATGATACCAATTGAAATAAAAGTTAAATAATTCGATTATTATATATAGATTTATTGAGTCCGATTACCACTTTAAGTTTAATTATCTATATTGTGAATCACTGAATTTCAATCATCTCATTTGCAGCTTTTGTCACTAGGTGAAAGCTCAAGTTATCGGATATGGGGTTCCGCATTTTACGTAGATAAATTATTTATGTGATGATTTTTATTTCTAAACTCGTATTTTACGTACTGGTATCATGGATACCAATTTAAGTAAGAATTAAATAATGATAATTATTATATTTATTTCTAATGTATCCGAAAATGTGGAACCGTCCGATAACACTGAATCTACTCTAAAATGGAACATGTTAAATAGCCCATCAACTTTTGATTATTTACGTTAAGTAAAGGTTTAACGTCTGTTTCGGAACCAGAGTCCATGTCGCTGACGTCAAAACGAAATGAAATACAAGGGACTATAAAGCCCATATTACATTGTGGCGCTCAACATGGCGGTCGCCACAGTTTTGGTATTTTTCTCTCTAACTCCACCCCTTTTCTCTCTAATGGCAAACAACTCCATGGCGAGCGCCATGGAATTGTGATCGCTCACTGCGCGATAGAACGAACACCGCCACCGTTTTAGAGGTGATGAAATTGTTACTGAAACCTGCTAAAGAGATTTGAAGTAGTGGAAAAAGTATTTTGTTTCATTTTAAAAGTTATTTAAGACTTTGTACGGCTACTGCGCGATACAAAGAAAGAATGAACGCATCTGTGTAGTGTCCAGTGTTCAGGCGCGTATACAAGGGGGGGGCATTTGGGGCAGATGCCCCCCCCCCCTTGAGGTCTGAACTTTTTAAAAATAAATCTACGGATTAATAAAAAATATATGGAATAATCCTCCAAATTGAAGAAATGTCAATTATTTGATTATTTTTAATTGCTTTTGACATGCTTGAACTCAGTATTCTATCAAAATCGACATTTTAAAATTGAAAAATGCGAAAAATTAAATTGCAAAATGCGAGAAATTAAATTGCTTCAAGTCGTATTATGTATAAGCCATTTTCTCCATAGAGAGTGGATTTCTATCACCCTATTAATATAAGCATTGTTCTTCAATTTAAAAATGTTTTTGAATTTTAGAAGAAATGCATCGTCCTGTACTCTAGTAGTTTGCCAAAACACCTTCTTCTTCAACAATACGCTGAAAATTCATGCTTTCCCAAGATAAATGGAAGGGTGGCTAAATCTTACCACTTGAAAAAGTTCACAAGAAATCGTGGTCTATCCAACGAAACTGGTTCGATTCACAAGAAAAAACAAATGAAAAAACAAACAAAATAAACACAAACTGCATTCAGGAAGTGAAGATTTTCCTTGAAGAAACCACTAGTTTTTTTTCTCAGAAAAGTTTTTCAGCAGATTTCATCCACACCAAAACCACGTGGTGGAGGATCGTCATACATTCATTTAGTTTCCGTTTTTATCAATGAACTTCAGTTCGACCATTAACGAAAACCACATAAATAGCGGTTATGTGAGTGGATTATGCAGCAACAATCCAACATTGCCAATTGAATCGTTTGGACAGACGAGAGGTTAATTTACCTCCATCAAAAACACATCGAAAGAATACGAATGGAAATCTTCGAAATATCTGGAAAGAAAATGATAGATACGACGTATGATGCTAAGGTTGCAATTATTAATGGAATGGTTCCAATTGTTCAAGTATTCCTTAACGAATAAGGTAACATGTTACCATGTTAATGTTTTTCAAAACTCTGATTCCAAAACTCTGATCCCAGCCTGCAACTTCTTCATTTTGGTGGATGCAAGACCAAATGCATCTCTAGAATTTAAGGAAAACTTTCGAGGTCGAGTGATTAGCAGAAGTACGGAAATAAAATTCCTGGTCAGCACACAGTCCAGATCTCAACTCTTTGGACTTTCGCATATGGGCTGCTGCACAAACTCGAGTTTATAAGTTTATATAAAAAAAAAAAATCCCAATGAGTCTCTTATACAATGTGCTCAAATCTCAGTTCAAAAAAACAAAAACAATAAGACTCTCAAGAAAGTATGAAAGAATGTTCTGAAGCGTGCATCGTTCTGTCTTCACTTCGGAGGGGGTCATTTTCAACAACTTTTGTAGGACCACAGGAGATGTGCTTCATATGATATAAGACAATAAATGTTAACAATAATAAAAATTCTTTCTTTTCCTTCAAAGTGATGCATCTATAATGGTCTTTGACTCATTTTTAAGTTCTTCTAACTCGTAATTAAAAAAATCCGTTATCTGATGAAACACAGTGTAGCAGTATGGTTTTGATTATTTTTGCTGCAGCCAATGATTGAATATTGTGATTAAGTTAATGACTATCAGTCTATTGGACATGATATACAGCTTATGGACTGTACAATTCATCCACTGACACACTGTGTTCCATCAGAAACGATATTTTTAAATTACGAATTAGAAGCACTTCGATCTAATGCATCAATTGTCATCATAGATACACCACGTTGATGGAAAAGAGAGCATTATTATTAAAAATTTATTGTCCTATATATATGGCTATATCATATGAACCACATCTCCTGTGGCCCTACAGAAGTTGTTGAAAATGACCTCCTCCAGCCTGAAGACAGAATGAAGCAAACCCTAAATCATTCTTTAAAATTTCTTAGGGGTCAATGAGTTATATCTTTCAGCGAAACTTTAAACACTTTGTATAAGAGACACAATGGAATATTCTTTTTCATATATAAACTCGAGTTTGTGCATCAGCCAAGAAGTGAAAATCCAAAGGGTTGAGATATTGATTGTGTGCTGGCCAGGAATTTTCCGTTCTTCTGCTAATGAATCGGCCTCTAACCTTTTCAATGAGAAATTCTAGAACTGCATTTGTTCAATGTGTTGAATCACCGTCTTGCATCCACCAAAGTGAAGAACGAGATGCAGTATGGGCCAAATAAGGGGTGCTAGTTTGGTATGCGATCTGTGAGGTTAATGTGATCTGATAATTTTTATTTTAATAATTATGATAATTTTTCTTTGTAAGTAACTGTGATACAAAACAAACAATATAGATGAGATGATATTGTCACAATGCATTAAAAGTAAAATAAACATATATTAATCACCTATTTTACTTTATATTCATACAAGTTTAGTAGGATGTAGTTTATATATTGATATTTTCTTGAAGTATTTCCATAATAAGGCTTTGCATATGTAAATGGTACATAATGATTTAAGGAATATATTTGGTATCTCGTATACCTGTTTGTATCTTTTATATTTGTTAATAAATTCTGAATAGATCGCATGTCAAACCAGTAAATGATGATCAGATCGCATAGCAAACTAGCACCAAATAATGTCCTGTAGCAATCTGAGATATGAAACACCATTAACCGATGACGAGTTGCCATCATCATCAAGGAATGCAAAGATTAGATCCATTAAATTAAAAATGGAAACAAAGATATTACCTTAGCATCATACCTAGCATTTATTCCTTTGATATTTCAGGGATTTTCATTAGTGTACCTGACGATCCTCCACAACGGAGTAATGTTTGGTGAAATCTGTTGAGAAACTGGGGGTTCTGGGGGGTTCTTCATAGAAACTCTTCACCTCCTGAATCACTGTTTCTGTCCTTTTTGGTTTTGTTATAATTTGCCTTTCTTGTGAAGTTGTGAATAGAAGCAGTTTCAATGAATAGACCAAGAACTCTTGTGAGCTTTATCAGGTGGTTAGATTTAGCCCTTGTCATGGAGTGAAGCATGAATTTTCGACATACTGTTGAAGAAGAAGGTGTTTTGCCAAACTACAGAGTACAGGACGATGCATTTCTTCTCAAATTCAAATTTTTTTTTAAGGTTTAAGAAAAATGCCAATACTAATAGGATAAAATCCATTCTTTATACTTTATGAACATAATGACGTCCTCCCATTTCGCAATTTGAAAAATGAGTTTTCTGACGAAACACAGTGTAAGCATGTTCAAAGCAATTAAAATAATCCAATAACTGATCGGTCTGAGGAATTATCCGTAGATTTTTTTCAGAAACGTTAAATTTTTTGAAAAGTGCCCCCCCCTTGAACGAATCCTAGATACGCCCCTGCCAGTGTTGCCATACAATCAATGGAATTAAACTTTTTAATATATACGCATGGAATTGTTTCACACAACTATCAAAAAGATAATTAACTAAATATATATTCGTGATGACATCGAATTTTAATGCTACGATTCATTTCATATTAAATTTTTCAATTTTCCCTAAATTTCAATGCACGATCACTGCCATATTGACTCGTCTAGTGTAATAGCAATTTTGAGTATGGTGAGCACCATATCTGTAGAGAGAGACAACACCGCCATGGCGAGCGCCATAGTGTAATACGGGCTTAAGAAGCAGTCAGAAAGGAAAGTGGCTCCATGGACAAAGTTACGACGCTCATGGATGCTGAAAAGCTACTCCGTGAATGCTGTCACTTACCGAGGAATGTGACAAAAATGGTCACAAACACCGATGGCTGCACTCAAGGATGTAAGAGGGAAATGAAGAGGTGATAGTAAATGAAGCCTACGAGCCTACCTAACACAAAATCTAAGACCTCGTACGTATTTGTAGAACATAACCCTAGCGCTATCCTCTAAAACTGCATGGAGAGTTAAAAACATGATAAACTTAAAATAGACGACACGTAATCCAAATTACAACAGTTTGGGACCCAAGGCACGCCACCCCTTCTCTTCCATTCACCAAAGACAGCTTCAGGAACCCTTCGGTGCTTATTTACAATAAGCAGTTTAGAATAGATTCATGACAATAAATGCACTGATCATAGAAAAATCACTTGATTGGTTACCCATTTCATTTTCACGGTACTTGAGGAACACTGTTCAACAACCGATGTTCCATTTTCGCTTACCTTACGTTGATCCAGTGTACAATCGCACTAGTGTGCCAATGTCCCATCGTACCTTTACAACTGTCGTTTAAAGGGAGCACTACGTATGTTATATGGAAAGGTACAATCCAATTGAGTAGAAATAATTCGTACATTTCTATACATATTATAAAAAGGGAGATACGAGAATGAATTTCCAAATTCGAAACAATTCTTTTAAAACTACGTATCTGTTTTCGTACTTCTGGTCTAAGTATAAATTCAGATATCGTTTGGAAACAGACATGCCGACGTTAGGATGATGCTGTTAAAACCATGTATCGGTTTTCGTGTTTCTATCCGAAGTGTAAATTAAGATATCATTTAGAAACAGACATTCCGATATCTACTATGAATCGAAATGGTTGCTAAGTCGATACCCACCGTTAGCGCTACGAATTCGACAGCAAACGGCATCGAATCGACATTCATATGTTTGTTGGGTTCCTTGGAGTGTCCGTAAGTTGTGTGAGTGAGTGCGTGGAGGACGTTCAGTCTTTGTTTGGCTCTGTTGTTAATGTCGGTTATGTGGTGTTTGAACGTCCAGCCGCGGTCGAGTGTAACTCCAAGGATTTTCGGCGTGTTGTTAATGGGAAGGGGAGTGTTGTTGAGTGTAATGTTTGGATGGGTCCCAGCAAACATGAATGTATCTATTCGATATCTAAACGACTCTGTATAACCTCTCTTCCGACATCGAATACCAGTAACAAATTAGACATGGTGACATCAAGTAGACATCAATCCGATATCCGTTTGCACCGCTAAACCGTATCATATTAAGTATATTTAGCATCGGAGCGATACCGTTATAACAGCGTTGAATAGAAAGATAAATTATGACATCCAACATACATAGGGATTCTCTATCAAACAGACGCCTAATTATATATCTAATATGCTTCGAAACGATATCCACTTGCATACAATAAATAAATAAAAATAGAAAATTCTTACTTCATTGATATAACGTAGGTACTGTACGTTTAGATGCATATCAATTTGATTAATGTTACATAGTGTTATATATAAATTAAATGGGGAGAAATGAAGTGACGTGTCCGGGAATCGTTCGTGGATCAAACCGTCGCCGTGCCTGTAGCTCTGTCACTTTGCCACCGTGGATGCATTTGATTAAAAAAAAAATTTCATATTAAATGACCCGGAGATACTTAAAGAAATTTTAAAGTGAATAAAACAATACAGGCAAGCACCGCTTTTTTAACCAAAATCACAACTTATTGTTATTACAAATAGTAATGAGTTGGTCAAATTTTCATATAATTGTAACTCCTTAAAAATTTCGATCTCTATGAGTTCAAATTAAAGAAAATGTTTTGTAGCTACGACTTAGAATACAGATGAAAGCTCTGTGATGAAAGTTCAAAGTATAAGTAATGAATGCATTAATTAAAAAATTTTTAAACTCAGTAAATATAGGTCATAATAGTTGAGTAATTAGTCTGATATTTTGACTTATATAATTGTATTTCATTGAACAATCATGAATTTTGTTCTCTGTGAAATATTTTTAGCAATAGGGTATATGTTCCAAGTTATTAATAGGGTCTATATTTTCGAACACGTGACAAAGAAAAATATAATAATCATTATTTAACTACTATTTAATTAGTAACATAATAGCTGAAGGTATGATACCAATTGAAATAAAAGTTAAATAATGATTATTATATAGATTTATTGAGTCCGATTACCACTTTAAGTTTATTATCTATAATGTGAATCACTGAATTTTAATCGTCTCATTTGCAGCTGTAGGCACTAGGTGGAAGCTCAAGTTATCGGATATGGGGTTAAGCATTTTACGTAGAAAAATTATTTATGTATTGATTTTTATTTCTAAACTTGTATTTTACGTACTGGTATCATGGATACCAATTTAAGTAAGAGTTTAATAATGATAATTATTATATTTATTTCTTACATATTCGAAAATGTGGAACCGTCAGATAACACAGAATTTACTCTAAAATGGAACATGTTAAATAGCCCATCATCTATAAATTATTTACGTTTAGTAGATGTTTAACGTCTGCTTCGGAACCAAAATCCATGTCGCTGAGGTCAAAAGGAAATGAAATACAAGGGACTGGAAGAAGCAGTCAGAAAGGAAAGTGGCTCCATGGATAAAGTCACGACGCTCATGGATGCTAAAAAGCTACTCCGTGAATGCTGTCACTTACCGAAGAATGTGACAAAAATGGTCACAAGCACCGGTGGCTGCACTCATGGATGGAAGAGGGAAATGAAGAGGTAATCGTAAGTGAAGTCTACGAGCCTACCTAACAGAAAATCTATGACTTCATACGTAATTGTAGAGCATAACCCTAGCGCTATCCTCTAAAACTGCATGAAGAGTTAAAAACATGATAAACATAAAATAGACTATACATAATCCAAATTACAACAGTTTGGGTCCAAGGGACGCCACCCCACTTCTCTTCTATTCACCAAAGACAGCTTCAGGAACCCCTTGGGGCTTATTTTCAATAAGCAGTTTAGAATAGATTCATAACAACAAATGCACTGGCCATCGAAAAATCACTTGATTGGTTATCCATTTTATTTTCACGATACTGGAGGAACACTGTTCAACAACCGATGTTCCAATATCGCTTACTTTACGTTGATCCATTGTACAATCGCACTAGCGTGCTAATGCCTTATCGTACCTTTACAACTGCCGTAGTCCCTTATAAGTTATAAGTGTATCAATTTTAAAGGGAGCACTACGTTATAGAAAGGTACAATCCAATTGAATAGAAATAATTCCTACATTTCTTCACGTATTATAAAACAGGAAGATGAGAAGAAAATGAATTTCAAAATTTGAAACTATTTTTTTAAAACCACGTATCTGTTTTCGCACTTCTGGTCGAAGTATAAATTCAGATATCGTTTGGAAACAGACATGCTGACGTCAAGATGCTGCTGTTAAAACCATGTATCGGTTTTCGTGTTTCTATCCGAAGTGTGAATTCAGATATCATTTAGAAACAGACATTCCGATATCTACTATGAGTCGAAATGGTTGCTAAGTCGATACCCACCGTTAGCGCTACGAATTCGACAGCAAACGGCATCGAATCGACATTCATATGTTTGTTGGGGTTCTGTATTCAAGGGTGTAGGTTGTAACTAAGGTGACAGAAGATTTGTTTGCGGAGACCTTTAATCTGTTTGTTTCTAGCCAGTCTTCTAGTGAGTGGATGTATGTTTGTAAATTGTTGGCGGCGGTCTCGTGTTTGGGATGTTGTGAGATGATGGTGACATCATCTGCGTATGAAAGAGTGTAAACCGAGGTGTGTGTTGGCGTAGGGAGGTCGTGAAGGTATAGGTTGAAGAGTGTAGGTGAGAGTACGGAGCCCCGCGGTACCCCGTCAGTGAAGTGTTTTGGAGGACTGGCCGTTGTAAAGTGTTTTGCCAGAGCGGCCTGAGAGATAATTGGCAAACCATTTTTTATATGAGTCGTGGATATGTGTGTTGAGTATTTTGTTAATTAGTAGGTGTCTGGGTACCGTGTCGAAGGCTTTACTAATGTCTATGGCAGCTATAATTGTCCTATCCGCAGGTTTGTTGTAGTTCAAGTCTTCGAGTGTTGTCTGTGAGAGGTGGGTAAGAAGAGTAGATGTGGAGTGTTGGGATCTGAAGCCGTGTTGTGAGGGGGATAGTGGGATGTGTGGTGAAATGTTGTTTAGAACTAGCCTCTAGAGTATTTTGGATGGGGTGGAGTGATATAGGTCTGTATGAGGCCAGTTCTGTGGGGGGTTTGTTGGGCTTCAGGATCGGGATGATTTTGGCAAGTTTCCAGGTGTTGGGTATACTATTGTTCTGTAGTGAGAAATTGAAGATGTCTGTGAAGGCTCTGATGGCAAGTGGCCCTAGATGTTTTAGATTGTAAGATTTTTCCAATGTGTTTCTCTAGTCTTAGAAAGTGTTTTATTATATCCACTTCTAAGCTAGACACTTATCTCACTTGAATATTACTTATCTAGATATAGCCTATCATCTTATTTTTCTTCTTTTCCAGTTCTAATTAATACATAAATAAATGATGAATTAATAAATGTGACAATCAAACAAGAGTAAATTTTTATCTATTTATTCCTATTGTACTCAGCTTATGTCTTGAGTCAGATTGGTCCGTAGTTTTGGTTCGAGTAGTTCTCGAGTGAGGTATCGCTGCAGTGATAATCTTTGGTACTTCCTTCGTGCGTAACAATCAGTTATCGCTATGTAGCCAAGATTGGTGTTTGCTGCGTCCGTATGCTAGGGTTGGAATTGGAACTAAAGTATCCGTAGCTTTGTGAGTTCTCCGTAGGTTAAGTCGTGTTCCGTAGACTAGAATGTGCTGGTCTCTCTAGACTAGCGTAGACTTGGAATTGACAGTCTCCGTAGACTGGGAATGACTGGGACCCTGGAATAATAAATCCAGTAAGAAATTTGGACTTAAATTTCCTTCAACAATTTGCCAAAATAAAAATAAAAAATAAAAAGAAAAAATTATTCTTTACATTATAATCAATTGAAATAATTTACTAATTTATCAATTATTGTGAATTAAGATTTATGCCAGTTAAATAGCAATAATTAAAACTAATGTTTATTAATTGGGATGAGTTGAATTATTATTTAGCATTTTTCATGTTCATAATAAATAGTTAATAATAATTGTAGTTAATTTAATATGAGAAGTAAATTACTTTGGCAAATGTAGAAGCATTAAAAATAGTTTGTACTTAATATTACAATAGTTGAGAATTGAGCAAAATGTTACTCGTAAAATGGCCTTTTAATTATTATAATAAATAATTAAATTCCTAATCCTGAAGTTGAAATATGTTGTGTAAAACTTAATTGAATATATTAAATATGTATTGAATTAGAAGAATAGTATTAACAAATGTTATACATTTTTTAATACTGTCAGAAGTTATCCCAACTTATGCAGTTTGGTCAAATGTTGGCGGTTGGTCATGTTCTCAAACCTGGGGAACATGATGTAAGAAAAGTCTGGGGTATGTACTGACTTTTCCAAAATGGGAAGTAACGTAATTCTGATTGTGAATAAGGATACTAATTCTAATAATAGTTTGTTATTATAATTAACTATATTAATAATGTTAATTGGAGGTAATTAGCTAATAAATCATATAAATATCAGTATATTTATGGCACTAGCTAATATGGCAATTAAGTATAATAAATATGGCATTATTAAGAATAATATTATACAAATAACTTTGAGAGAATAATTATTAGTTATATATTTACCCAACGTTTCTTTAGCTAAGAAGGTTTGGGGAATTGGTTTGGAGTTAATCCTAGGCTGTTGCTATGGACAATTCATGAGAAACAATGTTTACAATGTTTATTTCTTTGTAAATAGTAAGTTGTATATAAATTGGAGGGTGTTATGTCTGCAATAAAGGTATTAATATTAATAATTGGTGAGAGTTTATAATCTAATTTTAGTTCACAATCACAAGCACTGTATCGGCACTCTTCACTCTGTTGTATCAGACTCGTTAATGTAGTTTAACCGGTAAAAATTATCCTTACAATCTTTGGGCGGAAACTAAACAAAGGGTAGGCCTAATTGTATTTAGCGCGTATGTTTCTAGAGTGTTGCCATAAGTTTAGAAATACCTTTGAATTCAATTGCGTTGCATTTTAATCAGCAAATTACTGTAGTGGTTGTAATTGATTATCAATAATTGGTTGTTGTTAATTAATTATGCAATAATCGGGTTGCAACACAGCTCCCCTCCTAGTGGCTTAGTTAGATTTCAATTTAACTGAGTCACGGAGTGATGTTTTATCTCCTAATTTACATACCTAGCAGGTTTTTTAACTGTTCTACCAGATCGTGTGGTGCGAATAGCTAGTGGTATCCTCGATGTTCTAATTGGTGTCCTAACATTTGCTCTAATGTTTGGTGTTTGGTCGTTTGTTGGTAAGCTAATGTTTAATGGAGGAATCAATTCTAGCTCTGAGTTTGCAAGGATTTCTTCCTCTGTGTGAGCTGGTTTCATTCTGTTTATGTGGACATTATCTTGTCCTCTATCCAGTTGTAGGGTAAAATATTTATCATATCTTTTGATAACCTTATATGGTCCCTTGTATGATGGGTCTAATGATCTTTTTGCCTCATTTCTGACAAAAACATGACTAGCTGTAGTCAATCCTGGTGGAATATAGTGATTTGAACTGTAGCTTCTTTGCGACAGCGTCGAGATAGCATTCATTTGTGCCTTCAGTAAGTTGACATATTCCGTTTGAGTTGTGGTTTCCTTATAATCGAAAGGAGTTGTTAAGTGTGATGGAAGCGTGAGAGTGCATCCATAAAGAAGTTCAGCCGATGAATAGGGATAGTCTGACTTTACTGCAGTTCGTAAATGGAGCATAGTTAAAGGTAATTTCTGTACCCAATAATGATTTCCATCGAGTTGAGCTCTCAAGGCACACTTCAGTGTTCGGTGAAATCTTTCAATGATTCCGTTACCTTGAGGGTGGTATGCTGTGGTAGTAATGTGATGAATACCTAACGTTTCGGTCAGTTCTTCAAATAATGCAGACGTGAATTGGCGTCCTTGGTCGGTAGTCAGAGTGCGTGGAACTCCGTATCTTGAGATCCATTGACTAACCAGAGCTTCACTTACTGTAGTAGCAGTTGAATCCTTGATCGGTATAGCTTCAGGCCATCTGCTGAATCTATCAATGATTGTTAATAAGTATGTGTAACCATCTACAGGAGGTAATGGTCCTACAATATCAAGGTGAATAGCTTGGAACTTCAGTTTCGGTTCTGCAATCTGTTCTACTGGAGCTTTAGTATGTCTGATTACCTTGCACTTCTGGCAAGGGATGCATTTATCTAATACACTCTTGACTGCACTGTGTAAGTTTAGAAAAACATAATGTTTCTTTAACGTTTTTACCGTAGTGCGAATTCCAGTATGAGCAGGTAAATGGAATTTCTTAATCATTTCATCCACCATAGTCTTGGGAATGAGCGGTCGTAACCTTCCATTACTTGTGTCACAAATTACATCACCAACTTTTCTAAGTTTAAGGGCCGTAGTCTCAGGGTTTCGTAGCATTTTGATGATTTCTTCATCCAATTGTTGCTCCCGTATGAGTTTAGGCGTGTCTGGTGATATAAGAGTGTTATTGGTTGCTACAGTACATACATCAGGCGTTATTTCTGATGCCGTCTGCTCAGCTGGTCTTGAGAGAAGATCCGCTGTATGGTTGTTCTCGCCAGGGATAAATTTTATATCGTTGGTGAGTTCAGAGATGTAACTCAGTTGTCTCGCTTCTCGAGAATTCTCTCTCTGCTTATTTGAATTAAATGCAAAACACAGCGGTTTGTGATCGCACATAATGGAGAAACCTGATATTCCTCTAAGGAAGAAGCTAAAATGTTTACAAGCGAGGTAAACGGCTAGTAGTTCTCTGGAAAAAGTAGAATAATTTCTCTCCCTATCTGCAAAGGATTTAATAAAGAAGGCAAGAGGTGCGATACCTTCTTCAGTTTCTTGTTGTAGTACAGCTCCTGCAGCAGTATTTGAAGCATCTGTTATTAGGGATATTTTTGCATCTACTTTAGGAAAACTCAGGGTAGTGACTTCAGCCAGCGCTTCCTTAGCTTTTGTGAAGGCAGTTTTTTCTTCATCATTCAGGATAACCTTTTTATTCTTGCATTTGTTCTTCCCCTTCAGCAGATCAGTCAGTGGTTGCATGATTGTGGCAGCATTCTTTATGAATCTTCTGTAGAAATTCAAACTACCAAGGAATCCTCTAAGCTCCTTGTAGGTCTCAGGTGTCTTCATTTGCATTATTGCCTTGACTTTTGATTCGAGAGGTCGTATGCCCGTTTTGTCAATCTGATGTCCTAGGAAAAATATCTGAGATTGGGCAAAAATGCTCTTTTGCACATTAAGCTTCAAGCCATAGTCATCTAATCGCTGTAGCACTGCTCTCAGATCCTCTAAGTGTGTACTTTCATTTTCGCTTGCAATGAGGATGTCATCCACGTAGGTAAAGGTAGTTACAGGAATCTCCTCACCAGATGCATCTTTTCTCTTGATATTGGCAAGGATAGTGTCAGCAAAACATTGAAAGGTGTTGGCAGATCTCTTCATCCCAAATGGCATTTGCAGAAACTCAAAGTTTCCCAGGGGTGTACTTAATGCAGTTTTCTTGATATCTGGCTGGTACACGGGTATCTGCAGGAAGGCGTCCTTCAGGTCTAAATGGCTGAAGATTTTCTTCCCACTTAACTCCATTGTGAAATCTTGTAAGAATGGCAGTGGATAGAGATCTGGAGTCATTGTTAGATTCAATAACCTGTAATCTCCTACAGGTCTTAATGTGTTATCTTGTTTATGAACGACGTGCAAAGGTGATGAGTATTCACTTCTTGATCTTCGCACTATTCCTCGTTGCTCTAATTCTTGAAATCGTGCTTTCATTTCTGCAGCAATTGCTGGATTCATTCTACGAGGTCTCACGGATACTGGCGGTCCTGTAGTCGGGATGTGAAACTGAAAATCATGCTTCGGGCTTGAGGGACGAAATTCATTTGTCAAGTTTGGGAATTGTTGTACAAGTGATAGGTATTTATTAAGGGTTGAGGTATTTACATTTAGGCAATCACCATTCTGTTGATCCCTAATGTATAATTCGTTTCTTGTAGGATCTACGCATAATTGGTTCTATGTTAGGAAGTCTATAGACCTAATATTGGTGTGACTACATCTCCTATAATGAATATATGTGTGTATTTGTTGCCAAAAGAGATATCAATAGTTACGGATTTTTGTCCATATGTTGAAATCTTTGTACCATTTGCAGCTGTTAAATAATAGGAACGTGGTGAATGTCTCTCTTCTCTTGATGGTGGAATAATAGATACAGCACTACCTGTATCAATCAGGAAAGATTGATTAGATAATCTATCTAAAATCTTTAATTGCTGCATAGTAGCATTTATTGTGGCCTTTTTAGTTTTGAGTTGGGGTCGAATTTGTGAAGAAGGCTGCTTCACATGCCCCTGTATACGTTTTTTGAGAACGCAACATTTTTAGTCCTGTAGTACCTGCAATAGGGTTCACATTTCCTAGCTTCTTTTCCATACTTCTTATGGAAATAGCAAATGTTATCCATTTGTTGAGTATTTTTCCACCTTGCTCCATCTGTAGGAATTCTTCCTTGTGGCTGCATAGGAGTTTGGTTAAACACAGGAGCGTGAAGTTCTGATGACTTCTTCATCTCTTCTATTGTTTTTGTCAATGACAATACCTGTTTTTGTAGTTCCACAATCTCTGATGTAGTAGTAACGCTATTCTCTGAAGAGTCCTTGGAATTATTGCTAGCTTGCCACATGCTTTCTGCAGTGACTGCCAAGTCCTCTAGCGACTTATCAGGCATTGTAGCCAAGACCATTCTTATAGCCTCTGGCTGGTTTTGCAGGAAAAGGTATACTTTACCAGTTCAGACTTCCTTTCATTTTCAGGTGCAGTTTTTTGTAGTCTGAGTAGAAATTGTTTGGGTGAGAGTGTTTTGCTATTCTGTGTAGCCATTAGTTGGGTGTATTTGTCATTTGTAGAAGTTTTTGTTTCTTCTAAAATTTTCTTTTTCAGGTCCTCATATGGATTTGCTGATACTTCTCGTAATGCATCTTCAATCAAGTGTGGAAGTGTAAATGGGGGTATGGAGTTGGTAAGGTATGATAATTGGGTGAGTTTATCTTCAATATTGTGTACCTTGAAATAATTTTCTAATTTCAAGAAAGAAAAAGTTTAATTGTTTGTGTCAAAAAGGGGTAATATTTGTGTAGTCATCTTAAAAGCTGCTGAGGTAATTGTGTCAAAAAAGGAAAGAAATTAGTAATCCCTGTGATTAGTTAAGAGAAAGATTAATCCCTGTGATTAGTTAAGAGAAAGATTAATCCCTGTGATTAGTTTGGAGAAAGGATTAGTATTGAATATTGTATTTGAGCATGAAATAGTAATATCTACAATTAATTGATATATTCAGTAATATAAGACTATTGAATATAATGTAGTTTATTGCCAATTTATTAATTTCATCAATTTTATATAGATATTAATATCTGGAACAGAACAGATCAGCAGGATATGGGTGTTCTAGAGGTCCAGAAGGGGTCACCACTTGTAAGATTTTTCCAATGTGTTTCTCTAGTCTTAGAAAGTGTTTTATTATATCCACTTCTAAGCTAGACACTTATCTCACTTGAATATTACTTATCTAGATATAGCCTATCATCTTATTTTTCTTCTTTTCCAGTTCTAATTAATACATAAATAAATGATGAATTAATAAATGTGACAATCAAACAAGAGTAAATTTTTATCTATTTATTCCTATTGTACTCAGCTTATGTCTTGAGTCAGATTGGTCCGTAGTTTTGGTTCGAGTAGTTCTCGAGTGAGGTATCGCTGCAGTGATAATCTTTGGTACTTCCTTCGTGCGTAACAATCAGTTATCGCTATGTAGCCAAGATTGGTGTTTGCTGCGTCCGTATGCTAGGGTTGGAATTGGAACTAAAGTATCCGTAGCTTTGTGAGTTCTCCGTAGGTTAAGTCGTGTTCCGTAGACTAGAATGTGCTGGTCTCTCTAGACTAGCGTAGACTTGGAATTGACAGTCTCCGTAGACTGGGAATGACTGGGACCCTGGAATAATAAATCCAGTAAGAAATTTGGACTTAAATTTCCTTCAACAATTTGCCAAAATAAAAATAAAAAATAAAATGAAAAAATTATTCTTTACATTATAATCAATTGAAATAATTTACTAATTTATCAATTATTGTGAATTAAGATTTATGCCAGTTAAATAGCAATAATTAAAACTAATGTTTATTAATTAGGTTGAGTTGAATTATTATTTAGCATTTTTCATGTTCATAATAAATAGTTAATAATAATTGTAGTTAATTTAATATGAGAAGTAAATTACTTTGGCAAATGTAGAAGCATTAAAAATAGTTTGTACTTAATATTACAATAGTTGAGAATTGAGCAAAATGTTACTCGTAAAATGGCCTTTTAATTATTATAATAAATAATTAAATTCCTAATCCTGAAGTTGAAATATGTAAGTCTGGGGTGTGTACTGACTTTTCCAAAATGGGAAGTAACGTAATTCTGATTGTGAATAAGGATACTAATTCTAATAATAGTTTGTTATTATAATTAACTATATTAATAATGTTAATTGGAGGTAATTAGCTAATAAATCATATAAATATCAGTATATTTATGGCACTAGCTAATATGGCAATTAAGTATAATAAATATGGCATTATTAAGAATAATATTATACAAATAACTTTGAGAGAATAATTATTAGTTATATATTTACCCAACGTTTCTTTAGCTAAGAAGATTTGGGGAATTGGTTTGGAGTTAATCCTAGGCTGTTGCTATGGACAATTCATGAGAAACAATGTTTACAATGTTTATTTCTTTGTAAATAGTAAGTTGTATATAAATTGGAAGGTGTTATGTCTGCAATAAAGGTATTAATATTAATAATTGGTGAGAGTTTATAATCTAATTTTAGTTCACAATCACAAGCACTGTATCGGCACTCTTCACTCTGTTGTATCAGACTCGTTAATGTAGTTTAACCGGTAAAAATTATCCTTACAATCTTTGGGCGGAAACTTAACAAAGGGTAGGCCTAATTGTATTTAGCGCGTATGTTTCTAGAGTGTTGCCATAAGTTTAGAAATACCTTTGAATTCAATTGCGTTGCATTTTAATCAGCAAATTACTGTAGTGGTTGTAATTGATTATCAATAATTAGTTGTTGTTAATTAATTATGCAATAATCGGGTTGCAACAAGATGTTTGTTTGATATGCCATCAGGACCTGTGGAGGAAGTGTTCTTGGAAACCCGGATGGCCTCGGTAACCATTGCCGGGGTGAAGGGGGGTGTGAGGAGCTTTTGAGTGCATGTTTTGTGCAGGCGACGCAGTATAGTCCTATCTACTGGGCGGGTGGGTAACCTACTTGTGGAAGCATAATGCTTATTGAGAGCGTTCACCTGTTGTGTGTCAGTGAGTATAGTAATGTTTTGTGTGAGGGACTCATGTGTTTTTGGTTGGTCCATGTATTTGTTGTTGAGTCCCTTGACAAGTTTCCAGAGTTTGTTTGCGTCAGTGCGGAAATTAATGGTGTCTAATGTGTTTTGCCACTTGTGTTTTTGTTGGGCAGTAATCTCCGCACTTATGTCAGTGTTAAGGTGTTGTATGCGTGTGATCGTGTCTTGTGTGGGTGGGAGTGAGCATAGGTGTTTGCGTGTTTGTATCAGGTGTTTGATGTGTGGTGTGAATGTGGGGTTGTAGTGTCTAATGTTGCCTGTAGGGATGTAGTGTTTGTCTGCGTTAGTGATGATGTCAGTGAGATGTTTTGTGGCAGCATCTATGGATGAGAAGGTGTTTATATCAAAGTTATGTAAGTTATTATCCAAAGATGCTGAAAAGTCTGTCCAGTTGGCTCTATTGTAGTTTGTGAATGTGTGTCTGTGTTTTTGTGCGGCAAGTGGTGTACTTAATGTGTGTGTGGTGAGAAGTGGAAGGTGGTCTGAACTGATTTCATGGAGTGCGGCCCATGAACTCTGGAGGGCTATGTCAGGGGTGAGGAGGGTTATGTCAGGTGATGTGGGTCGTGTGTTGATGTTAAAAGGTTTGCGTGTGGGAGTGTGGGGGTCGTTCATGATTATGTAGTTGTCTAGTTGTGTTGTTATGGTGTCAGCTCTTGTGTCAGTATGTTTTGTGGCGAGACAAGTAGTGTCATGTGCGTTAAAATCCCCCAGGACGAATGAATTATTAATGGTGTTGATGTAATTTAGATTGGGTTGGTATCCTGGGGGTGATGAGTCTGTGGGGGGAATGTATATTTTGAAAATGTTGTAGGAATGTTTGTGAATTTGGATGCGTGTAGATTGTATTTCAAGTGTAGGGTCGTGTGGCATCCGTGCGTGTGTTTCGGCAGTGGTGTTTGTGAACGGGATGGATTTATGTATCAGTGTAATGAGGCCCGGGCCGCCTCGTGTGGGCCGATCGAGTCTAGGTGTTGTATATCCAGGAAACTTTGGTGTTAATCTGGCAGGTGTTAGTTTAGTTTCCTGGATTGTGGCGATGTGTATGTGGTGTTTGTGTAGGAGTGATTTAAGTTCCATGTGCTTGTTGTGTATACCGTTCATGTTATGTTGTAGTATGTTGAGTTTGTTGTGGCGTGTGTGTATGTTAGGAGCTCTAGGGGGGTTAGGAATAGGAGGCGTTCCTCCACCACCCCCACGAGGGGGGTGAAGTGGAACTGGGGGTCGGACGACAGTGTCTATCCCAGCACTCCCCCGAGGGGGAGGGCGGGCAGGCGATTGCCGTCCAATTTTAGGATGAGGAGGAGGAAGGATAGGCGCTCCTCCATCACCCCCGCGTGGGGGGTGAAGTGAAGCTGGGAGACGAGCAGCACCACCTCCTGCAGCCCTTCCCTGAGAGGAAGGGAGGGGAGGACGGTGATGTCCGGGGGTAGGGTGAAGGGTAGAATGAGGAGAGGAAGGAGTAGGAGTGGGTGTGTGGGGTTGAGTCATGTTGTGTGTAGGGTGACAGTTTTTACACTGCCATCCCTGTGGGATATTTCTATGTTGGCGGACACCAGAGCAGCGTATATTGTAATGTGTCCAGCTATTGCAGCCGACACAATGGACCCCTCCAGTACGACGGGTCCATGGTCGGCCACAAGAGGGACACATGTAGGGGCCAGGGTTGGTTTCTATGTCACCGGAGAGTAAAAGGGTGAGTAGGGGGAGATATGCCGGCTCATATCCCCCCACTAAGGAAAAAACGCTCTGGTGCCAGTGTAGTGCGTGTAGGTGGGCTTGGCCCAAGGCGACACCCTGGTCGCGTCCCCCGAAGAGGAGAAGGAAATGGGAGGTCTTTCGAAGACTGGCACAGGTCCAGTCTCGCCCTGCCACCACGTGCAGGCTCCTCCCAGGACAGGTGGCACGCTAGTGAGATTGTACAATGGATCAACGTAAAGTAAGCGATATTTGAACATCGGTTGTTGAACAGTTTTCCGATCCAGTACCGTGAAAATGAATGGATAACCAATCAAGTGATTTTTCGAAGGCCAGTGCATTTATTATTATGAATCTATTCTAAACAGCTTACTGTAAATAAACCCCGAAGGGTTCCTGAAGCTGTCTTTGATGAATAGAAGAGAAGTGGGGTGGCGTCCCTTGGGACCCAAACTGTTGTAATTTAGATTATGTTTTGTCTATTCTATGTTTAACATGTTTATAGTGTTTTTAACTCTCCATGCAGTTTTAGAGGATAGCGCTAGGGTTATGCTCTACAATTACGTACGAGGTCTCAGATTTTGTGTTAGGTAGGCTCGTAGACTTTATTTACTATCACTTCTTCATTTCCCGTGAGAACGAAATGGTGATGAATCTATTTTAAACTGCTTATTATAAATAAGCCCTGAGGGGTTCCTGAAGCTGTCTTTGGTGAATAGAAGAGAAGGGGGTAGCGTCCTTAGGGTCCCAAACTGTTGTAATTTGGATTATGTATTGTCTATTTTATGTTTACCATGTTTCAACTCTCCATGCAATTTTAGAGGATAGCGCTAGGGATATGCTCTACAATTACGAGGTCTTAGATTTTGTGTTAGGTAAGCTCGTAGGCTTCATTTACTATTACCTCTTCACTTCTCCCTTCCATCCTTGAGTACAGCCACTGGTGCTTGTGACCATTTTTGTCAGATTCCTCGGTAAGTGACAGCATTCACGGAGTAGCTTTTCAGCATCCATGAGATCGTGACTTTTTCCATGGAGCCCATTTCCTTTCTGCCTGCTTCTTTTGGTCCCTTGTATTTCATTTCCTTTTGACGTCAGCGACATGGTCTTAAGTTCCGAAGCAGACGTTAAACCTCTACTAAACGTCAATAATTGAAAGTTGGTGGGCTATTTAACATGTTCCATTTTAGAGTAAATTCTGTGTTATCGGACGGTTTCACATTTTCGAATATGTAAGAAATAAATATAATAATTATAATTATTCAATTTTTACTTAAATTGGTATCCATGATACCAGTACGTAAAATACAAGTTTAGAAATAAAAATTATTACATAAATATTTTTTCTTCTTAAAATGCGGAATCCCATATCCGATAATTTGAGCTTTCACCATAGTGCCATAAGCTGCAAATGAGACGATTGAATTTCAGTGATTCACATTATAGATAATTAAACTTAAAGTGGTAATCGAACTCAATAAATCTATATATAATAATCATTATTTAACTTTTATTTCAATTGATATCATACCTTCAGCTATTATCATACCCGACTGCTAAAAATATTTCACAGAGCACCAAATTCCTGTTTATTAAATGAAACACATTTATATAAGACAAAATATCAAACCAATTACTCAACTATTAATTTGATTGAAAAGATTCATACTCAACGGGAAATTCATAATATTAGAGGTTATTTAAACTCTTTGTTAAAGGTTTTTTTCAGTTTTCTAATAGAAAACTGAAAAAAAAACCTTCAACGCAGAGTTTAAATAACCTCTAATATTATCAACTATTAATTTATGACCTATATTTACTGAGTGAGAGTTAATCTATGGTCAAATTTTAATTAATGCATTCATTACTTTGAACTTTCATCACAGAGCTTTCATCTATATTGTAAGTCGTGGCCTCAAAACATTTTCTCTAATTTGAACTCATAGAGATCGAAATTTTTAAGGAGTTACAATTATATAAAAATCTGACAAACTCATTACTATTTGTAATAACAATATGTTGTGATTTTGGTTATAAAAGCGGTGCTTGCCTGTATTGTTCTATTCACTTTAAAATATCTTCAAGTATCTCCGGGTCATTTAAAATCAAAAAAAATTTTCAGTAAATTGCATCCACGGTGGCAAAGTGACAGAGCTACAGGCACGACGACGGTTGGACCAACGAACGATTCCCAGACACGTCACTTCATCTCTTCCCATTTAATTTATATATAACATTATGTAACATAATCAAATTGGTATGCATCTAAACGTACAGTACGTTAAATATCAATGAAGTATTAGTTTTCTATTTTAATTTATTTATTTATTGTATGCAAGTGGATATCGTTTCGAAGCATATTAGATATATAATTAGGCGTCTGTTCGATGGAGAATCCCTATGTATGTTGGAAGTCGTAATTTATCTTTCTATTGAACGCTGTTATAACTGTATCGCTTCGATGCCAAATATACTTGATATGATGCGGTTTAGCGGTGCAAACGGATATCTGATTGATGTCTTCTNAACATATCCTGGTTCTAGCTATGACTCGTGTTGTATATTTGTTTCCTGTGCAGCATTATATAAGTGCCATGTTTAATCATACTAGTGACAGTTGTCTACAGAGCGTCGTAGAGGGTTCTCCTATATTAATCACTTATAATAAACTTATACTTTTAAACTTGTAAAAACCACTGTTCATTTAACCTATGTTTTATCACAATTGGCTTTTGAGAACACCTCTAAATCATTTGCTACCTAGTCCATTGAAATGAAAAACCAGAAAATTCATTTATGTTTCATATACCATGATAAAAATATATGAAAATATCTTTCAATCTTATTTTATGTATCACAAAACTTTCAGCCACAGACTAGTAGCAATTGGCTTTTGAGAATACATGAAATCATTTGCTATCTAGTCCATTGAAATGAAGTACAAATTTTTATACATGAATACACCCAGCAAACATGAATGTATCTATTCGATGTCTAAACGACTCTGCGTAACCTCTCTTCCGACATCGAATACCAGTAACAAATTAGACATGGTGACATCAAGTAAACATCAATCCGATATCCGTTTGCACCGCTAAACCGCATCATATCAAGTATATTTGGCATCGAAGCGATACCGTTATAACAGCGTTGAATAGAATGATAAATTACGACATCCAACATACACAGGGATTCTGCATCGAAAAGACGCCTAATTATATATCTAATATGCTTCGAAACGATATCCACTTGCATCCAATAAATAAATAAATTAAAATTGGAAACACTTACTTCAATGATATAACGTACTGTACGTTTAGATGCATATCAATTTGATTAATGTTACATAATGTTATATATAAATTAAAGTGATGTGTCCGGGTTTCGATCGTGGGTTCATACGTCCTCGTGCCAGTACCTCTGTGATTTTGCCACCGTGGATGCAATTTACTAAAAAAAAAAATTTGATATTAAACGACCCGGAGATACTTAAAGATATTTTAAAGTGAAAAGAACAATACATGCAAGCACCGCTTTTATAACCAAAATACAAACTTATTGTTATTACAAATAGTAATGAGTTGATCAAATTTTTATATAATTGTAACTCCTTAAAAATTTCGTTCTCTATGAGTTCAAATTAAAGAAAATGTTTTGGGGATGAAATAAAGATGAAAGCTCTGTGATGAAAGTTCAAAGTAATGAATGCATTAATTATAATTTGACCATAGATTAACTCTCACTCAGTAAATATAGGTCATAATAATTGAGTAATTAGTTTGATATTTTGACTTATATAATTGTGTTTCATTGAGCGAAAAGGAATTTTGTGCTATGTGAAATATTTTTTAGCAGTAGGGTATATAATTCCAAGTTATTAATAGGTTCTATATTTTCGAACACGTGATAAAGGAAAATATAATTATTATTATTTAACTACTATTCCAATAGGAATAAAAGTTATATAATGATTATTATATATAGATTTATTGAGTCCGATTACCACTTTAAGTTTCATTATCTATAATGTGATCACTGAATTTTAATCGTCTCATTTGCAGCTTATGGCACTAGGTGAAAGCTTAAGTTATCGGATATGGGGTTCCGCATTTTACGTAGAAAAATTATTTATGTAATGATTTTTATTTCTAAACTTGTATTTTACGTACTGGTATCGTGAATACCAATTTAAGTAAGAATTGAATAATGATAATTATTATTAGTTATTTCTTACATATTCGAAAATGTGGAACCGTCGATAACACAGAATTTACTCTAAAATGGAACATGTTAAATAGCCCACCAACTTTAAATTATTGACGTTTAGTAGAGGTTTAACGTCGGCTTCGGAACCAAAGGCCATGTCGCTGACGTCAAAAGGAAATGAAATACAAGGGACTTGAAGAAGCAGTCAGAAAGGAAAGTGGCTCATGGATGCTGAAAAGCTGCTCCGTGAATGCTGTCACTTAATTACCGAGAAATGTGTCAAAAATGGTC
Organism: Caprella mutica; assembly: GCA_947561585.1. Taxonomy (NCBI): domain Eukaryota; kingdom Metazoa; phylum Arthropoda; class Malacostraca; order Amphipoda; family Caprellidae; genus Caprella; species Caprella mutica. The sequence continues at coordinate 59,579 of CANNZV010002373.1, forward strand.
ACAAGCACCGGTGGCTGCACTCAAGGATGGAAGAGGGAAATGAAGAGGTGTTAGTAAATGAAGTCTACGAGCCTATACCTAACACAAAATCTAAGACCTCGTACATAATTGTAGAGCATAACCCGAGCGCTATCCTCTAAAACTGCACGGAGAGTTAAAAACACTATAAACATAAGAAAGACAATACATAATCTAAATTACAACAGTTTAAGTCCCAAGGGACGCCACCCCACTTTTCTTCTATTCACCAAAGACAGCTTTAGGAACCCCTCGGGGCTTATTATAAGCAGTTTAGAATAGATTCATAACAATAAATGCACTGGCCATAGAAAAATCACTTGATTGGTTATCCATTCATTTTCACGGTGCTGGAGGAACATTGTTCAACAACCGATGTTCCAATATCACTTACTTTACGTTCATCCATTGTACAATCGCACTAGCGTGCCAATCCCGATCGTACCTTAATACAACTGCCGTAGTCCCCTATACCTAAGTGTATTAATTATTGGGTATAGTTTAAAGGGAGCACTACGTACGTGTTAGAATTAGGTTAAATCAGTGGGTTAACAACGTTAAGACATAGAGTTTATTTAAAGAGTAAATATGTTATACAATTAGAAGTCTATGGAGAGATGAGTGGAACCCATCTCTCACTGAGTAATGTTCAAGACAGACTGGCTTCAGAACCAACAAGACAGGGTATTTAACCCTCGACGGAAGTGTGATCGACTTTAGACCTTATGTCCGTTTCTCATTAAAAGTAATACATAGTTATTGAAACAATAGGTAATTTAATATAGCTGAGCTAGTCTAACAGGAAGTTAACATTAAATATATAACGAGTGTGTAATACATTTAACTAAAATTTCAACACTCCTCCTCACACGACATTTTATATTTTTCATACCTATTAATTTAACAAATTTGGTAAATCTATCAATAGGCAACGATTTAGAGAATATGTCAGACGATCCAAAAAAAAAAAACAATGAACAACAATTTACATAGGAAATGAATTATTCTAAATTTAAAGACATAAATCTCATTTTAATCAATCCTAAAATTCAACACATTAAAACTCAAATTGAAAAATTCTGAAATTCAAATTGAACAATCATAACTGCAAGAATTTTAAACATTTATTAATGGTTTAATTCTATTTCAAATAATTCCTTTCTTCCCCTCTTTTTATTTCTGAATGTCGATATAAAATAGAGTCTTCAGAAATCCAAAAAGAAAATATACTATGTATATAAAATATTTCAAACTTACATGTAACATAAAAAATCAAACCTATAACTGCAAGAATTTTAAACATTTATTAATGGTTTAATTCTATTTCAAATAATTCCTTTCTTCCCCTCTTTTTATTTCTGAATGTCGATATAAATTAGAGTCTTCAGAAATCCAAAAAGAAAATATACTATGTATATAAAATATTTCAAACTTACATATAACATAAAAAATAGTATGAATACACATCAAAACTGAACTTAACATATTGTGACATTCTTGCTTATTTTATTTCAATTTAATTTGAAAAAATTAACATTGCTTAATAATCATGCAATTAAAATTAACATCCTTCCGTTAAAAAATAGAATTTCTATTTTTTAATTATTTTATTGAATAAAATTTACTATTAAATTCTTTCTTCAGAAAAATTGAAAGATCGTTTAATATTTTACTGCAAATTAGTTATAAATATAACCATTTCATTTATGTATATGCTCACCTAATAGACCGCGTACTTCTATTAAGTAAACATGCTGAGTCATCAATTAAAATAATAATTAAATGCTGTGTCGGTAGTTTTTGTTACGATTCAAAGATTAATCTGCTGATCATTAAAAAGCAATAAAAATTCTATCTAACTACTATCCAAAAGCCTAATTTCAATTAATTTGAGAATTCACTTCACAAATGCTGAAGCAAGTTGTACACCTGTGCAAGAACCGTAGAGGCGAAAGTTAACTAAACCTACCACTAGACTAACATCAGGTTATTTATTTACTGTGAATAGAACTACAATATGGTGTAAGTTAAATGTCAGTTAAACTAAGTCTTTTTAGCAACTTAACACTACCACTTTCTTGTGTAGCTATTTACAAACAAACAAGTCTTTACTTATTTTACTTCTTGTAGTTGTAGTTCCCATAGCCACCACAAGTATGTGGAGTTGCTCCAGCTTTGCTGGGGCGTTTGTCCGGTTTGTTGTCCATAGCCACTCCAAGTACCGGCAGCTTGTCCAGTGGTTGCGGCACTCCAACCGCCCGGTGCCTGTTGTCCCCCGTTGCCGTAAGAGATTTGGGTTGGCGGTGTCTGTTGCTGCTGTGCATAGTAATTCTGCTGCTGTCCATAGTACCCCCCACTGTTTCAAGTGCCGTATCCTCCTCCTTGCTGGGTGTATCCAGATTGGGGTAGCTCTGGGATGAGTAGTTGTTAGTTTGAGAAGAATACTCAACTTTTCAGCTTCACTCCGGAGTGTGTCAGCTACGGTAATCCAGTTAGGGATGTCTGTCTGAGATTCAAGTGCAGTGACAAGCACTTCAAACGGCCCTGGCAGTGATGACAGAAGACAAATCACTTTATCCTCTTCACTGATCACTTGATTTAACAAGGCAAGCTCTTGAAAAACTTCAGTTAGTTCCTTCAAATGAAAGTCGAGTAGATCAGGAGACTTCAATTTTAGATTGTAGAGCTTTTTCTTCAAACGAAATTTGTTAGCCCACGTGTTTTTCTGAAATGTTTCTTGAAACAACCAAACCAGTTAAACTTGATTTACTGTTTAACTGAATTGATGTTTTAACATTATTCTAATTCATAAGAATAACTGAATATAATTATTAATATTCAATTGAAACAAAAACAGAATTTTTAGTTCGCAAGAGCCTTTTGTTGAAAATATTTACTATCATTCAATACTTTAACAAACATAAACAGCCAAAGCAGTTAAATTGATTTACTGTTTAACTGAATTGATGTTTTAACATTATTCTATTTCATAAGAATAAGTGCACTGAATATAAGTATTTACTATCATTCAATACTTTAACAAAAATAAACAACCAAAGCAGTTAAATTGATTTACTGTTTAACTGAATTGATGTTTTAACATTATTCTAATTCATAAGAATAAATGCACTGAATATAAGTATTTACTATCATTCAATACTTTAACAAACATAAACAACCAAAGCAGTTAACTTGATTTACTGTTTAACTGAATTGATGTTTTAACATTATTCTAATTCATAAGAATAACTGCACTGAATATAAGTATTTACTATCATTCAATACTTTAACAAACATAAACAACCAAAGCAGTTAACTTGATTTACTGTTTAACTGAATTGATGTTTTAACATTATTCTAATTCATAAGAATAACTGCACTGAATATAATTATTAATATTTAATTGGAACAGTAACACAGCCTTAGTTCGCAAGAACCTTTTGTTGAAAGACTGTTTACCAAAGGATAAGGTCACAGATTTAAAGGTAATTTGTGACCTCTCTTGACACCTCTTCCGCAAAAATACTAAATCATTATATTATAACACAAGTGCATTTTTCGCTAGAGCAATCATTATAATTGACCTCATTAGCGCGTGAGCACGATTTGCTTACGCAAGCGTTTTAAGTGATATGTTTCATATAGGTTAACACTTTTTTCACAGCACTTCGTTTTTATTACTATTATAAACTTCTAATTTGTTTAAACATAATTTGATTTATAAACTCTTATCGTTCACTGGGCCCATAACCTGTTAGAATTAGGTTAAATCAGTGGGTTAACAACGTTAAGACATAGAGTTTATTTAAAGAGTAAATATGTTATACAATTAGAAGTCTATGGAGAGATGAGTGGAACCCATCTCTCACTGAGTAATGTTCAAGACAGACTGGCTTCAGAACCAACAAGACAGGGTATTTAACCCTCGACGGAAGTGTGATCGACTTTAGACCTTATGTCCGTTTCTCATTAAAAGTAATACATAGTTATTGAAACAATAGGTAATTTAATATAGCTGAGCTAGTCTAACAGGAAGTTAACATTAAATATATAACGAGTGTGTAATACATTTAACTAAAATTTCAACAGTACGTTATATAGAAAGGTACAATCTAATTGAATAGAAATAATTCCTACATTTCTATACGTATTATAAAACAGGACGATAAGAAAATGAATTTCCAAATTTGAAACTATTTTTTAAAACTACGTATCTGTTTTCGCACTTCTGGTCGAAGTATAAATCAGATATCGTTTGGAAACAGACATGCCGACGTCAAGATGCTGCTGCTAAAACCATGTATCAGTTTTCGTGTTTCTACCCGAAGTGTAAATTCAGATATCATTTAGAAACAGACATTCCGATATCTACTATGAGTCGAAATGGTTGCTATTTCGATACCCACCGTTAGCGCTACGAATTCGACAGCAAACGGCATCGAATCGACATTTATATGTTTGTTGGGCAAGTATTTATTTATATTTTATGTAGGAAGGTGAAAAAAAATTGCGTGCATATTCCTCTTTTCCGTGTTTAAGGCAAGTAAGTGACGTGAGCACAGAACATTGAATTACACGCCCGGCACTCTCCCCGACCCCATATAATCATATTGTATTGTACTTCCATGATTGTATTGTCCTTTACACCCTCCCAGTAGGGCCCACTCGAACTCTCTGCTGAGGTTTACTTCAGTGGGGACTAGGGTGGGTTCCGAAGAGAATGCCCAGCAACTGGTCCCTGGTTAAAATTTTTAGTTTAGATTGGATATTTATTTATCTAGATTATATGATTATTTTAATTAGAATATGGTTATAAAACTTATGTAAGGTTATCTAGGTATATAGTAGATAGTGAATATTAATTTTAAGAGCTTGTTAAAAAAAATCTTTGAAATATAAATCATTGAAATAATCTGGAAAAAATAATAAACATAACACTGCCACTGGTATATTGTAGATGATAGATCCAGGGGTCAGAGTATATATGGATATATACTATATACCTTTTCAATTTCTGAAAAAAAGAAGAAAAAGCTCAGATCGAACGTGTACTCAGTCGTGAAATTCAACCAATCCCAGTCTGTATTTCGTGGTAAATTCCACCCAGAGTCAAGAGTGGAATAATAACTCATTTCAGATTGACTAGTAACTCTGTTAGGAATTTAGAATCAACAAAAATTACTCATTTTAACCCTAAAAAATGCAGAAATCTGTAAATTATTTCATAAATTTCAACTCCGCAGTGAAAACTAATATAAAATAAGTCATTTAAGCTTCACAATTGGGCTTGTTGTGATGATAAACATCACTAATAGGAATGCATGAAGTTAGGAGTAACCCAAGTAAAATAGTATGTCTTATAAACTCGCCATTAGTCTCTCAAGCTCTCTCCAAAATTCAACAAATTCTCTCCAAAATGATCAAATTTTCATAAATTCTCTCCAAAATAACATTGTAGCATAGGAGAAAAATAGATAAAACTCGCCATTTGCATTTGAAGGGCTCAAAATAACTGTCACAAACTCGCTATTAAAATGGCGAGTTTGGACATGCTTTATTACTTGGGGAGTAACACTGTTAGAATTTATGTTTTCCAGTCTGGAATTCCACCGACATGTCGGTGGAATATTTTCCCCTTTCAGAATAATATTCTGGCAAAGTCGGTAGATTTTTAGCTATTTATTCCTATGTTACCTGTTACCATTAATTTTCGGTGGAAAAAGGGGTAAAATGTTGGTGGATCGGGCCACTGGATCCCTAGTTTCAGAGAATGTTCATCAAGTTGCCAATACATCTTTTTTTTCAAAAATAAGTCAACAAAAATTATTAAATTAGTAATGCAGTCGCCAGTAGTCATAATTTAATTCCAATTTTGTATTTTGAAAGTCGACAGCCTAGTTCCAAAGAAGGTCTTAGAAGTCGGCATAATAATTAACTGACGTTTCTATGGTCAGCATAATTAGTTATTTCTGTGTGTGTAGTCGTCCAAGTAATAAACTATAAAGCATGTCCAAACTCGCCATTTTTCTCCTATGCTACAATGTTATTTTGGAGAGAATTTATGAAAATTTGATCATTTTGGAGAGAATTTGTTGTATTTTGGAGAGAGCTGGAGAGACAAATGGTGAGTTTATGAGACATACTATTTTACTTCGGTAGTCGTCACGTTAAAATAAAGCTAAGTACCTCTACGGTTCTACCTAGTCTTCAAGTTAAAATAAAGCTGTCTCTAAATTCTTATCGGTAGTCATCACATCAAAATAGTTTGATAGTTTCGAGCATTAAAACAAACTACGGTCCATAGTACTTAGAACACAAACTAAGGTCCATAGTACCTACACAAACTTAGGTCCATAGTACACAAACTACAGTCCATAGAAAAAATTAACCTATCAATTTTTTACGCTTAACTCTATGCTATAAAGTAAGAGTTGATTCAATGCATGCTTTTAGAATCAACTGTGTTCCAATGACGTAACTGGATTTTCAAACCAATCTTGTAGTGGCCCAGTGTTGCCATATCCATTATCCACCGTGAAATTCCTCTGTCACTTTTTCTCGTGCAATTTCATAAGTTTAATAATACATTCAAATTTGAATAGATACTACTTACTGATGAATCTTTCATTAGAATAATGGGTAGTTAATGAAATTTATTCTGATACACGCATTGTACAGTTTTTGTACCATCCGTTATTGTAAACTAGGCAGTAGGTACCAATTCATAGTTATTTACTAAATTTAGGGTATCTTAGTAACAAATTATTAGACAGTTCCATATTTTCGGTCAAAGATAAATTATTATTTTCCATTTAAACTGATGATTTTAATAGGTACTAGTGATACCTGGATACCAATTAATAATATTTAATTATTTTTTCTTATACGATCGTAAATGTAGAACTGCCCTATAATTTGTACCTAATTCTTATCCTATAGGTATACCTTCCTATTTCAATTTAATATTATTCAGTTGAGCTGAGTACTGGTAGCATCATTATTTACAAATATTAACTACCAAAGTAAATACCAAAATTTAATCGGTCTATACGATTAAGTTTAACACTAGGGTAAGTTCCGAATTATCGGTCGGTTCCACATTTTCGATCATATAAGAGAAGACAATATAATAATTATTATTTCACTAGTATAGGTTGAGTAAAATAATTTTCATTAGCCTATATGTTTTTTCTTCTATGACCGATGATGTGGAACTGACCGATAATTAGGAACTTTCCTTAGCAGATAACAATAATTACATAGAACGTATTATGATAATGATGATTAAATAGGTGGGAATAATTTCGATTCTGGTTAAATTGTTAAAGTAGGAAACTACAATGTACCTGGTATAGAACTACAATGTAGCTACCTGGTATAGAACTACAGTGTACCTGGTATTGAACTAAAATGTACCTGGTATTGAACTATAGTGTACCTGGTATTGAACTATAGTGTACCTGGTATTGAACTATAGTGTACCTGGTATTGAACTACAGTGAACCTGGTATTGAACTACAGTGAACCTGGTATTGAACTACAGTGAACCTGGTATTGAACTACAGTGAACCTGGTATTGAAGTACAGTGTACCTGGTATTGAAGTACAGTGTACCTGGTATTGAACTACAGTGAACATGGTATTGAACTACAGTGAACATGGTATTGAACTACAATGTACCTGGTATTGAACTACAATGTACCTGGTATTGAACTAGAATGTACCTGGTATTGAACTACAGTATACCTGGTATTGAACTACAGTATACCTGGTATTGAACTACAGTAGCTATACCTGGTATCAAAGTACAGTGTACCTGGTATTGAAGTACAGTGTACCTGGTATTGAAGTACAGTGTAGCTACCTGGTATTGAAGTACAGTGTACCTAATATTGAAGTACAGTGTACCTGGTATTGAAGTACAGTGTAGCTACCTGGTATTGAAGTACAGTGTACCTGGTATTGAAGTACAGTGTACCTGGTATTGAAGTACAGTGTACCTGGTATTGAAGTAGCTACAGTGTACCTGGTATTGAACTACAATGTACCTGGTATTTAACTAGTGGACCTAGTATTCAATTACAGTGTAGCTACCTGGTATTGAATTACAGTGTACCTGGTATTGAACTACAGTGTACCTGGTATTGAAGTACAGTGTACCAGGTATTGAAGTAAAGTGTACCAGGTATTGAACTACAGTGTACCTGGTATTGAAGTACAGTGTACCAGGTATTGAACTACAGTGTACCTGGTATTGAAGTACAGTGTACCTGGTATTGAAGTACAGTGTACCTGGTATTGAAGTACAGTGTACCTGGTATTGAACTACAGTGTACCTGGTATTGAACTACAGTGTACCTGGTATTGAACTACAGTGTACCTGGTATTGAACTACAGTGTACCTGGTATTGAACTACAGTGTACCTGGTATTGAAGTACAGTGTACCAGGTATTGAACTACAGTGTACCTGGTATTGAAGTACAGTGTACCAGGTATTGAACTACAGTGTACCTGGTATTGAACTACAGTGTACCTGGTATTGAACTACAGTGTACCTGGTATTGAACTACAGTGTACCTGGTATAGAACTACAGTGTACCTGGTATAGAACTACAGTGTACCTGGTATTGAACTACAGTATACCTGGTATTGAACTACAGTATACCTGGTATCGAACTACAGTATACCTGGTATTGAACTACAATGTACCTGGTATTGAACTACAATGTACCTGGTATTGAACTACAGTGTACCTGGTATTGAACTAAAATGTACCTGGTATTGAACTATAGTGTACCTGGTATTGAACTATAGTGTACCTGGTATTGAACTACAGTGAACCTGGTATTGAACTACAGTGAACCTGGTATTACAGTGAACCTGGTATTGAACTACAGTGTACCTGGTATTGAAGTACAGTGTACCTGGTATTGAAGTACAGTGTAGCTACCTGGTATTGAACTACAGTGAACATGGTATTGAACTACAGTGAACATGGTATTGAACTACAATGTACCTGGTATTGAACTACAATGTACCTGGTATTGAACTAGAATGTACCTGGTATTGAACTACAGTATACCTGGTATTGAACTACAGTAGCTATACCTGGTATCAAAGTACAGTGTACCTGGTATTGAAGTACAGTGTACCTGGTATTGAAGTACAGTGTACCTGGTATTGAAGTACAGTGTACCTGGTATTGAAGTACAGTGTACCTGGTATTGAAGTACAGTGTACCTGGTATTGAAGTACAGTGTACCTGGTATTGAAGTACAGTGTACCTGGTATTGAAGTACAGTGTACCTGGTATTGAACTACAATGTACCTGGTATTTAACTAGTGGACCTAGTATTCAATTACAGTGTAGCTACCTGGTATTGAACTACAGTGTACCTGGTATTGAACTACAGTGTACCTGGTATTGAACTACAGTGTACCTGGTATTGAAGTACAGTGTACCAGGTATTGAAGTACAGTGTACCAGGTATTGAACTACAGTGTACCTGGTATTGAAGTACAGTGTACCTGGTATTGAAGTACAGTGTACCAGGTATTGAACTACAGTGTACCTGGTATTGAAGTACAGTGTACCAGGTATAGAACTACAGTGTACCTGGTATTGAACTACAGTGTACCTGGTATAGAACTACAGTGTACCTGGTATAGAACTACAGTGTACCTGGTATTGAACTACAGTGTACCTGGTATTGAACTACAGTGTACCTGGTATTGAACTACAGTGTACCTGGTATTGAACTACAGTGTACCAGGTATTGAACTACAGTGTACCTGGTATTGAACTACAGTGTACCTGGTATTGAACTACAGTGTACCTGGTATTGAACTACAGTGTACCTGGTATAGAACTACAGTGTACCTGGTATAGAACTACAGTGTACCTGGTATTGAACTACAGTATACCTGGTATCGAACTACAGTATACCTGGTATCGAACAACAGTGTACCTGGTATTGAACTACAGTGTACCTGGTATTGAACTACAGTGTACCTGGTATTGAACTACAGAGTACCTGGTATAGAACTACAGTGTACCTGGTATAGAACTACAGTGTACCTGGTATTGAACTACAGTATACCTGGTATTGAACTACAGTATACCTGGTATCGAACTACAGTTTACCTGGTATCGAACTACAGTATACCTGGTATCGAACAACAGTATACCTGGTATCGAACAACAGTATACCTGGTATCGAACAACAGTATACCTGGTATCAAACTACAATGTACCTGGTATTGAACTACAGTGTACCTGGTATTGAACTACAGTGTACCTGGTGTGTCTCCAAAGATCTTCGGTGATGCAGGGATATCATGACATTGGGTTAATGACATGGATGTGCTGTTGCTTTGCAGACTGTGGTGTGCAAACACTTTACCAGTTTCTGCAGTCTGGGAATTGGGATCTCTCCAGAGCAACGCCACAAAGACTCGAAAGTGGCCCGGTGGCTAAGCGGAATCCTATGTAGTTAACTTAAGTTAAGAATTGTCACTTTAAGGTCTTTGACCCTTGTATTATGCATATTGGACAACATTTATAATATGGATTGGCTGGATAGATATATTATTTTACTAATTTATAACTTTCTAATTAACAGATTCAGTTAACTTAAATTATAACTTTGTAGAATGTCTTCTCAAAAATACAAATTTTTAGCCTCTAGACATATCAAATTTCTAAGAAGATGTTTGACAATTCTTCCATCTGGTTCTGTGTCTTATGACACAAGCAGGTCAGTGTAACTGAAAAAGAAACTACAATTCATATTTCATGATTGATCATAATTTTTTCTTTTTTATTGATTTCTTAACATCTAACTGTCTCTATTTATAGCCATTGCATTACTCTATTTATATTACAGGATGACAGTGCTGTTTTTTGGTCTTTCCGGTTTAGATATCTTAGATGCCATCAGTCAAATTCCTGAAGAAGAAAAGAAAGAAATTGTTGAATGGATTTATTCTCTTCAACTGACAAGTGAAGGTTTGTGTCTCTTTATAACATTTATATATAGCTTTTAGCTATATTCATAGCTCATATTAAGTTAGAGGATTAGATTCCATTCAAATGGGAATTAGGGTCATTGAGTGATATCACACTCGGATGCTTGATTAGACTTGTAGTAGCTACTAAGATAACAGTTAATGTTTACATAAGTCATGGACTTATTATAAGTGATATCTAGATTCAATCAGACTTTTTTTTATGCCAAATTGTCTTATGATTTCTTTTTAGATAGCTAGCTAATTTTTGAGAAAATATGTGTTCATATTTGATTAAGCATCTACCTACCTCTTTAACTTTCAGAGTTTGAAAAATATTTATCTTGTAGCTTTTCAGATTTTAGTATCTGTTGTAACTAGCAATTACCTGAGTCTTCATTAGCCTAGTTTTAAATTGTCTTTTGTTAGTTTCTACATAACTAGGTAGTTATAACAAAGACTGTGTTTTCCATGTCATAAAGTTGATTACAATGTTCTATTTCAGATGGTCATGAAGCAGGTGGTTTCAGAGGTGGTCACTGCATGACTAATATAAAACACGATAAAAACTATTGCAATGGTTCCAATTCTACAATTAGTAATGGTGTCCTTGCAAAAGATGACACCAATGATAGTTCCTCTCCAAAAAGTCTTTTAAATTTAGATGTTGCACACATAGCCATGACTTACTCTGCTTTAGCATCTTTACTTATTCTTGGTGATGACTTATCGCGAGTTGACAAAGTTGCCGTGCTAAAACACGTGTCATCTCTGCAAGGTGAAGATGGAAGGTATGTTGATAGTTGTCTGTTATTATACTTTCCTTTTTTTTGTGGCTAAATAGCTAGCTAGCTCTTCAAAGGGTAGTAAAGTACTCAAATGAAGATGAATTGCAAGATTCATAGCATTCAAAAACTCCATAATTCAATATAATTTTTCAGCTTGTAAATACTTTTTTAATTTTTCATGAAATGAAACTTGAATGAAGTAGAATAACAAATTTACATACAATATTAGATTTCATGCGTTTGACATACATCATGTGAGCGTGCAGACGTGTAAAATTATAATGTTTTAGTGTGCGTACGGTGAAAGAATCAAACCACTGAACATTTTCCTCAAAAAGTTTAAATAATAGTTACATTAGTATTCGGACGTGTACTTACTTAACATAATAAACCTGCCTCATAGACAATCAAGGCAAATATATTACCAGATGTCGATTTTGAGTTCTCTTGCTTAATTGTTATTAATTTTAAAATGTCAAAAGGAAGCGTATTTATAAAATATGATATAATAATTAGGAAAATCTCTTTATCCTCATCCTAAAACTAATACTAAAAAAACTATCACCTCATCCTAAAACTAATACATAACTAGGTAATTAGCTACATCACAATTTGACATCACAATTATGATGTCAAATCTAAAGTCGCCCCTAAAAACAGAATAAATTCACTGTACTGACCACAGATCCTAATTTTGAAAAACGCTTCCAATCTGCATTTGCAGTTAAATCATTTTATGGTAAATCTGGACCAAATATTAATGATAATTCTTGTTATAAAAATTCTAATCCTCTAGGTAATTCAGATTTTTATGACCGTTCTGTCGATTCCTTTAGGAATTTAGGAAAATTTCTTTATTTATAAAGAAACTGTTTCTGATAATCAACTATTCTCTGTTTGTCACAATATTAGTATTATAAACATAGTGCAATAGACTTTAGTGTAGCTAAGTACCAAGTGATTGGGTAATTTATTGTTTGAAAGATTTAATGATTTTTGTGCGTTATTCCTTGCCTTTGTACCTACTCGACTATTTTAAAATATTTTTCTCACTCTTCTATCATAGCTAAATAAAGTATTAAGATTAATATTATTTTATTTGCAGTGGATTAGCATATGAATTTTTCAAAAGAACTGAAGAATATAGCTAATGTACTAATTCTTTCACATCTCTTTAGAAAATTTTCTACTGTTCTACCTATATTATTTCATTGGAATTGCCTATATCTTAAATTAAACATCCTAATTTTAGTTCAGTAGCTAAATAACTAAATGTAGCTATGATTTACTATTATTAAGAATTGTTATTCCTTGGTAACTGGTTCCTACTTCAGGAATCAAAATCTCATTGTAAACTATTGGTAGTTCTTTTTTTCTCCCCTTAGTTTCTTCAGCAATGCTGGAGGCAGTGAGAATGACCTGAGGTTTGTGTACTGCGCCACAGTCATCTGCTACATTCTGGGGGACATGACTGCCATAGACAGAGAGTCTGTCATAAACTTCATACTGAGTTGTTTGGTATGTTAATTGGATTTCTTTAGGGCCGTACACACACAGGTTTTTTTCAGTCTTTCCATCAGACATTTTGCTAAGCTCCTCTTACTTTTTCCACAAGAATATAAGGGAAAACTATATAATAATTATTTACGATATAATATAACAAAATTATATCGTTTTTCCTTATATTCTCGTTGAAAAAGTAGGAGGAGCTTAGCAAAATGTCTGGTGAAAAGACTGAAAAAAACCTGTGTGTGTACAGCCCTTTAGGTTTATAATTAGTCTATGGTGAAGTTCATCTTAAGTTATCTGGTATCATTAGGTCAGCATCTCTGTCCTTATTTTTTATTTTTACCCTCTCTTTGAAATGATATTTAATATCCCTCAACTAAATGTGCAGTGTCAAAATTATATTATCTCTTGGGGTAAGTCCCTAGTTATCATATGGTTCAAAATTTTCGGACACATAATGAAAAATGTATTATTACTTTGTATCCATGATTCCTCCAAGTATCAAGGATACAAATAAAATAAAAGTTGAATAACAACTATTAGCTTTATCTTTTTTCTCTTACTTGTCCGATAAAGTGGAACCGTCCGATAACTCTGAACTAACCCTAGCCACTGCAAGTAAACTATCCTCAATATTTTTCCAGGGTTTTGCAGGTGCTTTAGGGCAAGGTTGTTTGCAGGAGAGTCACGGGGGCAGCACTTTCTGCGGTGTGGCTGCCCTGTACCTCCTGGGTGCACTTGACAGTACCTCTGGTGACTCTGCTCTCAGTGACTCACAGAGGGAGAAGTTGATACGGTGGCTCAGTTGTCGACAGGAAAACATGGAACAGAAAATAGCGACTGGGCGTGGATATGATGATGGTGAGCTGGTGCTAAATACAGTTGAATTAAAATTACATCTGACAACTTAAAACTCATGACATGGTTCTCAAAAAAAAAATAAAAAAAGGGAATAAAAGTATTCCCTTTTTCTATTTTGATATAATAATATTTATTTCTGGATGAATGCATGGGAGTAAGTTTTCTTGGCTCGTTACAGAGAAAGTGATGTCTGCTATTAATCTATATAATAAGTCTTGCAAACTATTTAACTTCTTCCATCTCTGATATATTTTTTTTTTGTAGCTAGATATCTCTTATAATTATAATACATTTTGAGTGTTTGCCGCTTATTTAAATTGCCCAATCATGAGAAGTGAATAATGCTTCTCTTACCACATTTTTTCAACTTGATTGTTTCTCAGTTAAATTATTCAAATTCAAATTAAAAATAAGATGAATAGAAAAATTAAAATAGTAAAGTAATATAAAACAGGCGAATAATCACATATTTTTTATAGTTTAATCTGCAGTCTATTTTCATACAATTTATTTGTACAGTATTAGTATCGATCATCACATTTCATGCAACCTAACTCTTTTCAAGTGAATATTTTAAAGTAATTTGAAAATTTCTTGGTGTTATTTATTCACTGCAGGTTGCAATGCAGTTGGTGGAGTTATTTAATTCATGTTATTTATTCACTGCAGGTTGCAATGCAGTTGGTGGAGTTATTTAATTCATGTTATTTATTCACTGCAGGTTGCAATGCAGTTGGTGGAGTTATTTAATTCATGTTATTTATTCACTGCAGGTTGCAATGCAGTTGGTGGAGTTATTTAATTCATGTTATTTATTCACTGCTGGTTGCAATGCAGTTGGTGGAGTTATTTAATTCATGTTATTTATTCACTGCAGGTTGCAATGCAGTTGGTGGAGTTATTTAATTCATGTTATTTATTCACTGCAGGTTGCAATGCAGTTGGAGTTATTTAATTCATGTTATTTATTCACTGCAGGTTGCAATGCAGTTGGTGGAGTTATTTAATTCATGTTATTTATTCACTGCAGGTTGCAATGCAGTTGGAGTTATTTAATTCATGTTATTTATTCACTGCAGGTTGCAATGCAGTTGGTGGAGTTATTTAATTCATGTTATTTATTCACTGCAGGTTGCAATGCAGTTGGTGGAGGCTTGCAAGGCAGACCAAACAAACCTGCTGATTCTTGTTACACTTTCTGGATAGGAGCTGCTATGAAAGTGAGTGTCCTTTTGACTTGTGGTTACAAATAAGTCGTTAAACCCTAAACTTAATTATACTATTGCTTCATAATTAATCACGCATCTTGTACATTCGTTATTTCTATTTTTCAGTTGTTGGATTGTTCTCATCTGTTGGACAAGGAGGCATTGCGTGACTTTGTGCTCAGTACTCAAGATCCGGTGGTTGGGGGACTAGGTCAGTGAGACTTGAGTGTGAAATAGTTAATGTTTCACACTTAGATAATGTAGTTAATGTTTCACACTTAGATAATGTAGTTAATGTTTCACACTTAGATAATGTAGTTAATGTTTCACACTTAGATAATGTAGTTAATGTTTCACACTTAGATAATGTAGTTAATGTTTCACACTTAGATAATGTAGTTAATGTTTCACACTTAGATAATGTAGTTAATGTTTCACACTTAGATAATGTAGTTAATGTTTCACACTTAGATAATGTAGTTAATGTTTCACACTTAAATAATGTAGTTAATGTTTATTTTCACCATCACTAAAAGAAAGTGGGAAAGTCCCAACTGGATCCCAAGAAATGACAGTAATTTCAAAGTAACATTTCGATTATAGAGATTGCTATATCTAGTTGCTATAGTTGAATTGGGATGACTTCATTCTTTCTCGCCAATTCTACCTACCTATATATATTTCATATATAGCAACATAATAAAATCTTATTCCCAACTATATGTTTCATAGATTTACTAAGATACAAGTATCAGTAGATTTTATTTGACCCTACTGCGTGAGAAACCGACCCAAAATAGATATTTTTGACGTAGGTTTTACACCAATTAAATAGCGCAATTGCTTCTTATAGCCTGAAAATTCATACCTTCTCCGATAACTAGAGAATAGCTAAGTACTACGAAAGTGTTTTACGATTTTGAATTTGTAAAATTCTTGCTTTAGCTACCAGCAAACCATTTTGACACTCGCTCGATTTTCAGCCCCTGTCATCGGATGGGTTGGTTCTTTTCGCAGGAGGAGTCTTAAAAATAAAGTACAAATTTATACGTTATTAGAGCCTATTTTTAGATTTATTTCAGATAGCTATCTTCTTGCTTTATTTCATCTATTAATTATTTTCTACACAGGTAATTACAGTTATTAATAGTTTCCCCCATATTTACCTGTAGGTAAGTACAGTTCGTCTCGTCCTGATGGTCTGCACACCTTCCTCTCCATCAGTGGTCTGTCGCTGTTAGAGTTAGAGGACTGCCTATTGCCTGTACATCCTGCTCTGAACATCACACAGAGAGCTGTGAGTCACCTCCATACCCTGGGTATGAGAACGTGAGCAACGCTCTACTCCAACATTCCACATGAGTAGAATATTCCACATGACGAATAGAATGTTCCACATGACTGTAAAATGTTCCACATAACTGTAGAATGTTCCACATGACCGTAGAATGTTCCACATGACTGTAGAATGTTCCGCATGACTGTAAAATGTTCCGCATGACTGTAGAATGTTCCACATTACTGTAAAATGTTCCACATGACTGTAAAATGTTCCACATGACTGTAAAATGTTCCACATTACTGTAAAATGTTCCACATGACTGTAAAATGTTCCACATGACTTTAAAATGTTCCGCATGACTGTAAAATGTTCCACATGACTGTAAAATGTTCCACATGACTGTAAAATGCTCCACATGACTGTAAAATGTTCCACATGACTGTAAAATGTTCCACATGACTGTAAAATGTTCCACATGACTGTAAAATGTTCCACATGACTGTAAAATGTTCCACATGACTGTAAAATGTTCCACATGACTGTAAAATGTTCCACATGACTGTAAAATGTTCCACATGACTGTAAAATGTTCCACATGACTGTAAAATGTTCCACATGACTGTAAAATGTTCCACATGACTGTAAAATGTTCCACATGACTGTAAAATGTTCCGCATGACTGTAAAATGTTCCGCATGACTGTAAAATGTTCCACATTACTGTAAAATGTTCCACATGACTGTAAAATGTTCCACATGACTGTAAAATGTTCCACATGACTGTAAAATGTTCCGCATGACTGTAAAATGTTCCACATGACTGTAAAATGTTCCACATGACTGTAAAATGTTCCACATGACTGTAAAATGTTCCACATGACTGTAAAATGTTCCACATGACTGTAAAATGTTCCACATGACTGTAAAATGTTCCACATGACTGTAAAATGTTCCACATGACTCCTAGAATGTTCAACTTGCTAGCAGAGAATGTAGAACGTTACAATTGGCTGCACGGATACTCTAATATGTCAGTTTAACATAATTAAGTCAGACCAAAATGTAGTTCTGAAATATGATATTATTAAGAAAGCATATTTATTGAAGTATATAAATTGATATTAGCGTGGATATATGATGCATTTGGTAGAGGAAGGGTCTAAACCACATTGTGAAACTGTTAAAGAGATCCAAAGTTTGTAGATCAATTTTTAAGTTTATTGAGATATAACGGACGATTTAGATACTTTTAACCTATCTTTACATAAGTACTGATGAAACAATGAAAATACTCAGAATTCTATTTTTATTTGGTTCAAAGATAACTTTTCCACTTTTTAAATATTTGTGGCATGTCCCTTCCTCGACCGAATGCGCCATTTTAAGTAGAAAAAGAGAAAAAGTTCCTTTTCATAATATAGCCACATCCAGATTACATGATTGTCCTGAACTAAGAAAAGAAACGGACATATAGCTAGCAGCCTAGCACTAATTTGGAAGCAATCTAAATGAAATATTTTCAAATTTTATGAATTAATATATCCTCAGCTACCAGGCAATTTTATTGTAAATTATTCTTTTTTTTTCTCAACTAGCTGAAAAAGATAATTTTGTGAATTTATTTTGTTTGGTTATTTTGGTGTCATCTGAGAGATTTTCTTATTTAGTGGTTATTGAATTGATTGTTAGATTTCATTGCTATGAATTATGTCATTAGTTTTAATCTTCCAGTTACTTAGTTATGATATTCTTTATGTTTTAGAAAGTCATTTCATGATTTTATTTATGTCCTAGTGAATCACTATCACAATTTTATAAATCATTTTTCACTAGGTTAGAATTAATGCTTTGTAATACAATCATTAAGTAGAGTAGGATAGTGGTCCAAAAAAATTATATTCATAATCTCAGAAAGTAAATTTTCAATCCTATACATGGGTAAGTTTCGAGTTATCGGACGGTTCCACGTTTTTGTAGAAAAAAATATTGATATTTTAGATAAAGTTTAGCTAATAATAATTTTTATATATTTTTTACTTATTTGATCAATTACTTGGAACTTATCCTAGATTATCTGAATGTCTAATGAGCACAACCTCTAAAGGGCCGTACACACGTAGGGTATTTTAAGTCTTTCCACCAGACTTTTTGCTAAGCTCCTCCTACTTTTTCCACGAGAATACAAGAAAAAAAACGATAGTATTAGTTATTTATTTTTATATAATAACTAATTATATATTATTTCTTATATTCTTGTGGTAAAAGTAGGAGGAGCTTAGCAAAGAGTCGTGTGTAAAGACTGAAATAACCCTACGTGAGTACGGCCCTTTAGGTTCTAATTTGTTGCACAGTGGTTAAAGTATAAGCTTTTCTATGCAAACTTTAGCTAGATGGAATATATAATAATATCTAAATAAGCAATCCCATCTCCATACTCAAAAACAATTAAAGTTAAAGATTATAATAGAATGTTAACTTTAAAATAATATATTTTGAATATATATATATATTTATATTTTTCAATCAGAAGAGTAAGGTAAAATATAATTGAAATTTGTTAGGTATGAAAGTTTAAATAGCTTCTCAATTACCAAGAAGTAATTAAAAAGAAAGGCCATTTTTTCACAAATCTTAAGGTTAATATTGAGATACTCGTTATTGATTGTCAAATAGTTGGCAACAATGCAATATTGTTGGCAATAGCTTCAAACTATAAAACTAATTTTTTTTTTTAGAATCTTTCAATCTGCAATTGGTTTAGAAACCTTGGAAGTGGCTTTTATTTATTATAAATTGTTCATTTTATAGTTCTATTGAATTTCTCCAGAGATTGGACAAAATAATTTGAACACTTGTTAGATTTAGGAGTAACTTTACTTAATATAAAGTTAAGAGTTGCACCCCTTCAGTCTTCAATAGGTCTTGAAATGGAATCATAAAGCTTCTTGACTTCTGAGGAAATTTTATGTCACTTGTAAAACATGAGCTGCCTTAAATAACAAATAAATCTGCAATACAATAGAAAATATACAAGTACGTAGCAAGAGCAACCTATTCACAATGAGCATATACCTGCATAATGAAACTCTGATCAGTATTTTCGATTAAGTCTGATTATTGAGATGAAGTACTGAAAAGTATAGTTTTCCAATTATTTTCTCCAATCCCTGTATATCATTATAACAATCCGATTCTTAAACTAAATGTTCCCTATTTGCTGGTGTATTTAACTTGTGTGTGATATACTTTGCTATTGTAATGAAAGTGCCTACGAGAAAATAACTGAAATTGAGAAACTGATCCTCTGGATTTAATATTCCTCTTAACTCTCTTTTGTGAAAATAGAGAATGACATTGTGGGGCTGCATATGATATATAAAGTTTGATGTAACATGATAACTCTAGTGACTACTTTGAAGTAAGAAGTTTGTCATCCCTTTTTTATTCTCTCGTTATTGCCCTCGTGAGAACATTGGCCAGTTTGTTCTTTTACCCCTCCACTTTGTGTAGAGGGAAACTGGATGTGTTTACCAGAGGAAATCACTCACTCTGACCTGCCCCAGATCGTGTGATGGATAGGCATCCTCGTCAGAAGGCATGTAATAACTTGGAAGTTTATCCCGCTACCTGCAGTTTTAGAGGATAGCGCTAGGGTTTTGTGTTGTTAGATAGTCTCGTAGGCTCCACTTACTATCATCTCTTCATTTTCCTCTTCCATCCATGAGTGCAGCCACCTGGGATTTTGTCCATTTCCGATACATTCCTGTCTGAGTGTTGCTATTATTTGTCTTCGTTCTTGGAACTCTAATTTTGAGTTTTTCGTATTAAATTTACTTTTAACCTCAGTGTTGTGTCCGTTAGTTCTGAAGAAAAAATAAATAAATTAGTCAACTCTAGTCGTTCGATGTGAAATGCAACTTTTACAATAGCGATACATTAGCTAGACACTGGCTATGAATATTTATTTATATTTCCAATTCGCCCCCAGGGGCTCTATCCTGAAGCTGTCTGTGGTGAATGGAAGAGAAGGGGGGTGGCGTCCCTTGGGCCCCGAACTGTTGTAATTTGGATTATGGATTGTCTTTTTTCATTTTTATCATGTTTATCATTTTTTTAACGCTACTTGCAGTTTTAGAGGATAGCGCTAGGGTTATGCTCTTCAACTACGAGGTCTTAGATTTTGTGTTAGGTAGGCTCGTAGGCTTCATTTACTATCACCTCTTCATTTTCCTCTTCCATCCGTGAGTGCAGCCACCGGTGCTTGTGTCCCGTTTCGTCACATTCCTTGGTAAGTGACTGCATTCACGGAGTAGCTTTTCTGCATCCATGAGCATTGTCACCGACGGTGGTAAGTGACTTTGTTCATGGAGCCACTTTCATCTCTGACTGCTTCTTCCAGTCCCTTGTATTTAATTTCCTTTTGACGTCAGCGATATGGCCTTTGGTTCCGAAGCAGACGTTAAACCCCTACTAAAAAAAAAAAAATATTTTCAATTCAACGATCAGTTAATGATATAACATACGTGGTAATAAAAATATGCATACCTAATCTATGAATATAGCAAAATAGAATATGTTACTGTATCCTGAAATATAATCAACTTTCAAATCTATTTGAATATTAGCACAGTGATATTAGTCACTCTTCCGCATTTCAGTATTTATTGCGTTTGGGGCTCAGTTGTTTTTCCAATCAATTTTAAAAGCACGTGAACGTTTTGGAATTGGAAACTAAATAGTTATTCCTTTACATACTAGAGAAGGAAAATATTTATACTAAGGAGTAAGGATATCACCATATTTTTTTAACCAGGTAAGATCTCTTGATTTAGAAATTAGAACTGGTAAAGTGTTTTCCAAGAATTTCTCTATCTTGCCTTCTGTTCTCAGACTCTCAAGTCTCAGTATGAGTAAGATGCATGTTAATGATGTTAGCTATATACTATTAAATTATTTTCTATTGAGTTGTTATAGGAGAAAATTAAGAAAGTTTGAACTTCATACAGTCCACAAAACGGTGACAATAGTTAAGATTGAAGACTGCAACTGTCTGCAGGCCAGTTTGTATTTGGTGCACTCACCGTAACATAGGAATTAATTGCTAAATATCCTCCGACATTGCAGGAATTTTTTTATTAGAGAAATTGAATATCTCCCGACATATCATTGGAATTTACCACTAAATACAATCCGGCTACAGTCAGTATCTAAAAGAAGCTGTGCGGCGCACCGGCACCACATTACGGCGCACTATAATACGGCCCATGTTTCATAGTGTGGCAGGAAAGTCGCCAGTTTAGTGAGAAAATGGATCCAGGTCTGAGGTCGCCACATTTAAAGGACTTTAAAGGAAAAATTTGACTTCCTAGTGAAGAATTTACACTTGGAAACATCCTTATGCTTCATGTCTGATGCATGTGCATCTCCTTAGACTGTTTTGTGAGTGATTTACTTGTTATTTACATGTTTCTCAACTTATTTAACAGGATTTTTAACCCCTCAAAAGTCGCCAATATACTGGCGACTTTGTCCACACTTTAAAACATGGAATACGGCGCACCATTGTACATTCGATAAATGATTTCAACATAATTTTCTGTCATGTAGTTTGTTGTATCCCAGTCTGTATTTCGTAGTAAATTCCGTCGACATGTCGGTGGAATTTTTTCCCTTTGAAAATAATATTCTGGCAAAGTCAATGGATTTTTAGCTATTTATCCCTATGTTACCATTAATTTTCAGTGGAAAAATGGGTAAAATGTTGGTGGATCAGCCAAATTACTGGAAATTTATGGTGGATTTTTTCAGCTTTTTCAAAAAGTCAGTGGGATAATGGGATTTTGTGCACCATATACAGACTGTGTTGTATCCGCTAGTTTGTTGTACTGCACACTTCATGATTGTTAAATAACCTGGCAGGGGGGTTCGGGGGACATGCCGCCCCCCCAGTCTGCAGAATATGGAACATTTTTCCGAGACTCTCTGCGGGAGTTTTTGATTGAATTTCACAAATTGGAGATCTCTGCTGGAGATCTTGAACCCTATGTTAAACAGTTACCATTAATTTAGCTGCGGGAGATTTTGAATCGGCTACTGAGAATCAGAGACAGAGAGTAACTGCCAGTCGGTATTTGATACAAAAAATTCCACTGACTTTTTGAAATAACTGAAAAAATCCACCATAGATTTCCAGTAATTTAAATTTGGCTGATCCACCAACATTTTACCCATTTTTCCACCAAAAATTAATGGTAACATAGGAATTAATAGTTAAAAATCCACAGACTTTGCCAGAATCCACCAACATGTCGGTTGAATTTACCACTAAATACAAATTGGATTACATCCAGTTAATAAAGCATGTCCAAACTCGCCATTTTAATGGCGATTTTGTGACAGTTATTTTGAACCCTTCAATTGTAAATGGTGAGAAATATCTAATTTTCTCCTATGCTACAATGATATTTTGGAGATAATTTAATCATTTTGGAGAGAAATTTTGTGATTTTTGTAGAGAGCTGGAGAGACAAATGGAGAGTTTATGAGCCATACTCTTTTACTCGGAATTACATTACGGTCCCGCCTGGCCAGGTAATAAGCCATATTTCAGAAGCTGGAAAATTGTAAGCCAATTTTTGAGCAAAAATTTCACAAAATATCTGAGCCAAGCCAATTTGGCTAATTTTTTGAGATTTCAAGCCAAAACTAACATGGGAACATAGGAATTAATTCAAAATTTAAAGCCAATTAGACATATTTGAGATTTAACCATTTCAAATCTAAGCCAATTAATTGGCTTTAACTGACATACTCTTATACATAGGTAATAAAGTTTGTGACAGCTATTTTGAGCCTGACTATATTTCATGGTAAATTCCACCCACATGTCGGTGGAATTTTTACCCCTTCGAGAATAATATTCTGGCAAAGTCGGTGGATTTTTAGCTATTTATTCCTATGTTACCATTAATTTTCGGTGGAAAAATAGGTAAATTGTTGGTGGATCAGTCAAATTACTGGAAATTTATGGTGGATTTTTTCAGCTTTTTCAAAAAGTCAGTGGAATTTTGTGCACCAAATGCAGACTGGATTTTGAGCCCTTCAATTGCAAATGGTGGGATATATTTAATTTTCTCCTATGCTACAATGTTAATTTGGAGAGAATTTATGATATTTGAGCATTTTGGAGAGAAATTTGGTGATTTTTGGAGAGAGCTGGAGAGACAAATGGAGAGTTTATGACCCATGCTATTTTACTTGGCTGCCCGGAGCCCAGTGGGACCACCCTGAGCTGCCCGTGGACGAATTCTACAGCCCTAGCACATACCATACAATTTGATATGATTGACCTTCGTTCGGATTTTGGAGACGAAAAAATGATTTGTTAATGAGTAAAAGTGTTTAATAAGTGACATCATTATGTCTTACTTTTTCAGCACCGCCCGGAGCCTCGCGGGACCGCCAGGATCTGCCCAAGGTCAAAACTCTACCACCCGAGCACATTATATCATACAATTGGTTATGATTGACCTTCTTACAAATTTTGATGATGAAAAAATGATTTGCTAATGAATAATAAAAAATCAATTTATAAGTGACACAATTTTGTCTTATTTTCAGAACCGCCCGAGGATGAAATTTTACCACCCGGGCACATTACATGATACAATAGGATATCATTGATTACTATTCATTAGTACAATGCCCCATTAGTCTTTTTTTAACATTTTCTGTGCGAACAATCTTTAATTTCCTCCTATATTTATATGTATTTTACTGAGAACAGAAGCCAAATTAGATGTTTTTTTGGAGAACACTTTACCAGTTCCTGCAGTCTGGCCCTATAAGTCAGACACTTTTGTAATGTATTTAACATTAAATATATCCTGTATATCGGGGAGCGTGCCGCCCCATCCCCCGTGCCAGGTCATTATAAATCATGAGGTGTGGAGTATATCAAACTAGCGGATACAAAACACTACGTTAACTGCCATGCCTGATATCAGAGGTTTGCCACTAGCGTCACGACTTTGCTGCGGTGTCACAATTAGTACAGGGACAGCAGCCATGGGAGGATGTTGTCATGTGTTTTGCTCATCCTATACTACATTATGAGTTGATAAAATCTTTTGTTCACCGGTGGCCAAATGTCATTCTGAGCACACAATATCTGCGGTGCCACATGTACCACCGGTGGTGCATGCAGAATAGTGCATTTACATATACAGGTACTACTGTATATGTACCAAATTCACGACTCAGATAGCTAAACATAGTACGAAATGATAATAAGAGCGAGGTATGTCTCAAGTTATTATATAATTGTAACTCTTAAACATTTCATTTTCAATGAGACTTAGTGAAGAAAAATTGATTCATTTTCTGTGATGAATGTTCAAAGCAGCAAATGAATTAAAAGTTAAAATTCAACCAAAACTTATTCTTTTCTCAGTATAGAAGAGTACCTAATTAGTTTGATACTTTGATTTATATAATCGTATTGCATTGAACAAACAATCATTTTAATTAATGTGAAATATTTTTGGAAGTAGAGTAAGTTACAATTTATTGTTTTCGGACGGCTCTACATTATCAGGCACATAAAAATGTATGTAATAATTATAATTCAAAATTCATTTCATTTTATTATTTCATTTCAATATACATTAACTATAGTTCTCAAAACTGTTCTCTTTTTTTCTAACTCATAAAAAATGAAAGGTTAAAGGAATCACAAATAATTACTAACTTTGCGTCGTGTCTCATTGTTATTACTGATATTATAAAAGCAGGATGTAATAAAATCGGGGCCTGCCTTTATCAAAAGGAAACTTTTGATGTTATTTTCAAGTATTAGCTATCAACTAAATAATTGGTATAATTCTTTTAAGAAGGTTTCACAGATCATTTTACTTTAAATATTGTATCACTGATAATTACTGGAAACAAAGCTACTTTTTGTAAAAATCACACGCTTTTATCGTGATATTCAGAAATTCTCAGTATTGTACTTGAACTAGACTCTATTGTAATATCTATAATTCTAAAAATGTAAGCATAAAATGGATTTAAAAAATGTTTCCAAAAAATGGAAAATGTTCCACCAGTGGTACATGTGGCGCTTAACGTGTTAATGTAAATATAGGACAAACAATTCAAAATTGTTCTTGGAGAATGTCCCCAAATATCTTCCATATTCTTCAGACTGGCAAATGGGAAATAATTCCACCAACAAGCCAGATAATAAAGTATTTCTTACTCGACAATAAAATATATTGGCAAGTTTGTGATTGTAAATTTCAAGTTTGAGACTTCAATTGCAATTGGAGAGAAATGTTCAATTTTCTCTTATGCTTCAATGTTATCTTAATATTTTGTATTCAGTTCCAATTGGACCAAATAAAATAATATGGCTTATAAACTCTCCATTTATATCTCTAGTCATCTCCAAAAGAATCTAAATTTCTCCAAAATAATCAAATCATAAATTCTTTCCAAAATAACATTGTACCATTGGAGGGAGTTAGATATTTCTCTCCATTTGTAATTGAATAGCTCAAAATTGCTGTCATAAACTTGCCAATGTCCAAGTAAAATAGTATGGCATATAAACTTTCCATTTGTCTCTCCAAAAGACACCAAATTTCTCTCCTAAATAATCAAATTATAATTAATTCCCTCTAAAAAATATTATAGCATAATAGAAAATTAGATATTTCTCACCATTTGAACTGGGAGGGTTCAAAATAACTTTCATATCTCGTAAACTCGCCATTAAAATAATGAAGTTGGACATGCTCTATTACCAGGGCCAATGTAATGGCGAGTATAGATAGCTTTTTTCTTCAGAATATGGGAGATAATTTGATATTCTCTATAAAAAATTTTGAATTAATTCATATGTTCACATTAATTTTGATTGAAACACCTACAAATTTATCCTTATATTTACATAAATTTTTACTGTGAACAGAATAAGATATCTCTACAAACACTTTACCAGTTTCTTCAGCCTGGGATTAGCTTATCAATATAGAGCTTTTGATAGAAAGATTAACAAAATTATAAAATATAGATCAGTTCTATTAATTTCACCTAGCTGCCATTTCTATATCATATAACTATTCATAATAACTAGCAATAGTTATCAATTAACTAACACCATTTTTGTCTTCCAATATAGAGTGATGTCTCTCTCTGCCCTACAAAGCTATGGTAGTGATGAGTCTGAAGGTGATGAGAGCTCTCCAATGGAGGAATGTACTGCTCATCTCAAGCCTATGGACTCCACCTCTGTAGTTAAGGATCTAGTGAAGGTGCAGGCAGCACCTCTCGTCACAGCCTCGGTGAGTTCTAACCTTAGCCTCCTGAGAATACCACAGACTTTTTTTCGATAATTTTATACCAAGTCTAATGTCTGGAAATTGACCCAAAATATATATTTGAGTTATGAAGTTAAATTCAAATATAAGAAAATTGTATCCAAATGATTTTATCAGTTTCATTAGTCAGCAAGAGGTCAATAGGATGTTGCATATGAAATGATCTTGGGAATCTAAACTTAATCTCATTTGAAATATTTCAGTGGTAGCTACAAATGTTTTGATCAGTAGCTACTAACCTACTTTTATTTTGAAAAAAAAATTCATCTATATAATTCTATATGCTAATTTCACCAAAATAGCTAACTCAATTTTTTCCTTGCAGGAAGATCTAGATGACAGACTACATTTAGATCCCCTGACGAAGGAGTTGACTTACAATCCTCGGTATGATGCCCTGTACGCCCCAGTCTTGGGGCCTGAAAAGCCTGACGTATCTGCATTCGACAGAGTGAAGAGAAATATGCTGTCAGGATTTGCAGAGCCTGCACACTTGAATAACTTTGACTTTGAGCTGCAGAGAAGGACTTTTACATCTTATGGTGAGAAATATAAACAATTCCTTATGCTTATATTAATTCATTTCTAATTACCTTCATAATTTGATATATTATATTTGTAATTTATAAGTAAAGTTAGTATAAAATAGGTAGCTAATTTGTCTGATTCTACAAATAAAATATACTTTTGTGATCCTTGATTTATTAAGTTTTATATGATTAGATTCATTAAAATAACTTGCTACCTTATACAGGGTGGCGCAAACAAAAAGGAAACCCATTTTCAAACTAGTTTATTTTACAAACTATTAAAGCTAGAAATTTTCTATAAACATAGTTTTATTCCTTTACTTTTTGTGCCTCTATCTTGAAAATCTGTTAAAGTTAAGGCAAAAATTGAACATCCTGCAGCGAATTAAAAATAGGTAAATAAAACTGGCTTGAGAGAGGACGAAATATACGAAAAAAATTACAATAGGTATAATTCATTTCATATGAATGTAAATACATTAAATTATATCATCTTCCGTAACAATTAAAAGACAATTAAAACTTTAATTATCATTTGAGAATTGATGTTTGATATAAAATTGTTATCTTTAATAAAATCGGTTCGCCGTTAATTTTTATCTTCTATTTGAAATCCTCAAAATGCAGCTTTCTAAGGAACAAAGTTTTTGTTGTGACAAATTATTTAAACACTGAAAGCTTTAAACAGATTCAATCTCATTTCGAACATAGCTTTTGGGAAAGATTTTCACCAATTATAAAACCATATCGACTAATATTAATAAGTTCAAAACTGAGGAAACCACTTTATTTTGAACAAAAAACGATTAGGTGGCAGGAGAACAGAACGGACACATGAAAACATTAATCTTATTCATGAACAATTTATTGAGAATTCAAACATATCAATCAGAATGAATGAATTATACATTACTAAAGAATAAAAACACATCTCACCGAATTGTTAAACACGATGTGAAGTATCATCCTTTCAAGAAGCATGCAAGGATCGAACTCTTTGAACTGATTTACCGCACAGTCTAAATTTTTCAAGATGGTTTCTGCAAAGAAATGCTCGTTTTGGAGAAGACATCGTGATTGGTGATGAAGAAATATTTCCATGAATGGAAGAGTCGATAAACAAAACATTAATTAAATGAAAAGTAGCATTTTTTGAACTAAACTCCTACTACCATATGGAAATAAATTATACCTATTTTGAAGTCTTTTTGAGTTTTTCATCCTCGCGCAATCCCTGTTGATTTATATATTTTCAATTCATTGCAGGATGTTTAATTTTAGCCGTAAGTTTAACAGATTTTCATGAAAGATGCAGAAAAACTATACAAATAAAACTAAGTTTTTAGAAAAATCCTAACAATAGTTTGTAAAAGAAACTAATTTGAAAATGAGTTTCCTTTTTTTTTGCGCCACCCTGTATATTATTATTAGCTATATAATGTTTCTTATTTTTGTACCCTCAGGTTATGCCGTTGACCCCTCAACTTCCACTGAAATTGAAGACAGCAAAAAAATTATTGGAAACACAGAGGCTGCAAAATTATCAGAAAACACTTCAGTTTTTGAGAACAAAACTAATTTTAGAACAGACAAGCGCAAAAGAGATGGAAATGCCAACCCTGCAGATGTAGATGGCTTCAAAGGACCATGGGCCAAATTTGAGAACGAGAAGACGGTCATGTGTCCCACTGATGAGGAGAAAATTGAACTGGAAGAAATATTAGCAAAGAGAAGCAAGCGAGGAAAGGTGAATGACGACAAAATTGAGGAAGAGAAATCTCTACTTCATGTCAGAGATGCGACTGATTATCAAGGCAGGTCGTACCTTCACATTCCACAAGATGTTGGTGTTAATTTGAAGAGTGATGAGCCTCCAACTAAATGCTTCATGCCAAAGAAGATGATACACACTTGGAAAGGTCACAATAAAGGAGTGTCTGCTATCAGATGGCTACCAAGATCTGCCCACCTCCTCCTCTCTTGTTCAATGGACTCTAAAGTCAAGCTGTGGGAGGTCTACAATGAGCGAAGATGTCTGCGTACATTTATGGGTCACAAGCAGGCTGTCAGAGATATTTCCTTTGACAATGATGGAAAAAGGTTCCTGTCCTGTGGCTATGACAGATACATCAAACTGTGGGACACAGAAACAGGGCAGTGTATTCAGCGCTTCACAAACAGAAAAGTTCCTTACTGCGTCAAATTCAATCCTGCTGAAGACAAACAAGATCTTTTTGTTGCTGGAACGTCTGATAAAAAGATTGTGTGTTGGGATACAAGAACTGAAGAAGTTGTTCAAGAATATGACAGGCATCTTGGTGCTGTGAACACTATCACTTTTATTGATGAAAACAGGAGGTTTGTCTCCACCTCTGATGATAAAAGTCTCAGAGTTTGGGAATGGGACATTCCTGTTGATTTCAAGTACATTGCTGACCCGACAATGCACTCGATGCCTGCAGTCACGCAAAGTCCAAACAAGAAATGGTTAGCTTGTCAAAGCATGGATAACAAAATAGTCATTTTCTCTGCTCTGGACAGATTCAAAATGAACAGGAAGAAGGTTTTCACTGGCCATATGGTTGCTGGCTACGCTTGTAACTTGGACTTCTCTCCAGACATGAGTTATCTGATATCAGGGGATGCTGATGGGAAGGCTTACGTTTGGGACTGGAAAACTACGAAGCTCTACCAGAAGTGGAAGGCACATGATGATGTTTGTATCAGCGTGCTTTGGCACCCACACGAGACAAGCAAAATAGCCACTGCTGGTTGGGACGGACTCATCAAGTACTGGGACTAGTGCAACACATCTCTTGCTCGTTACTAAACTCGGATGTGTTATCAAACTGCATCTCTGTCGGTTATTAATTTTCTAATAACCTTCAATTTTCATTTATTAGTCGGACAAGGTGTTTGAACCAGAGTAGTTAATCTGTATAAAATTATAGTGTAGCATTTCTTTCATTTAATATTAGTTCTTCAGTGTAATAGGTTACATGTCTTGACTGTGAAGAGTATTGGCTCTCGTTCCCAGTTAAAAAACTGCTGTAATTTCTTTTCTCGAGGAAAAGCTTGAGAACTATTTTCCCTACTAGGAATTCTTAAGATCTTTCTCTTAGGTATACTCGTACTCGTAGGATTCATTTACTATCAACTCTTCATTTTCCTCTTCCATGCGTGAGTGCAGTTACCGGTGCTTGTGTCCCGTTTCGTCACATTCCTTGGTAAGTGTCTGCATTCACGGTGCAGATTTTCTGCATCCATGAGCATTGTTCATGGAGCCACTTTCCTTTATGACTGGTTCTTCCAGTCCCTTTAATTAATTCTACTTAATTTATTACACATAGGGAGGAATCTGTAACAATTTGTAAATATCAAAAGTATGGATAAGCTTATATTGTATTTAATATTTGTACCTTTAGGAGGGTAATAAATGTACTTTGTAATCAAAATATCGTATGGCATTGTCCTCTTCCACACATTTTCCATATCATTCTAGAATGTACTAGAGACTTCTAGAACAATTGAGAACGTTCTAGAGTATTCTTGAACATTCCAGAATGATATGGAAGTTTAAAATAAAGGTTTACAATAAGAAAATGCAGCAGGAGCTAAGGTATCATAAAAACAACCAATTTTGTATATAATGTATTTACTCAGAACTGTATTTTTACATATGAAATGGGTAGGTATTTTAAACTATAATATATTTTCAATTTGAGGTACAGTTTTCTTTAGTATCAGTTAGAAGGATTAGTGTATTAATTACAAGTGGCAGTGCTTGAAAACCTGATCGCCCAATGAAAGTAATACAGAAATTCACCTCAGATAACCAATATCTACCTATATACATAGAGCTAAAGTAATCCTAATATATTCACTGTTAATAGTCTGATAGAATAAATAGTTTTAAACTTTAAAGGTTTGCAACAATTTTTAGAGAGCCTAAGATTTTTTTCACAGTAGAAAATGATAGTCAGTCTACAAATGTTCGTAGAAAACCATCAACTATCCTCGCATTCACGATAGAAAAATAGTGTGCTATATCTACTATAATATAAAGAGCAAATGACATAGAGTCGCAGCACAGAAACTAACATTATAAAGTTCCGTACACACGCAGGGTTTGTAGGTTTTTCCACAAGAATTTTGAATCATATAAGAAATGGTATTTTATTTTAATTAGTATTCATGATACCTGCAGGTATCATGGATACAAATAAAAAATAATTCGATACTTAGTTTTTTTTTATTGATTCAAAAGTTTCGTGGAAAATGAAGGAGCTTAGCAAAAAGTCTGGTGGAAAGACTTAAAAAACCCTACGTGTGTACGGCCCTTAGACTTCCATACGAACCTAATGGTGGCCTACTGTATCTTACATTTCATGGAATAATTTAATTGAAATAGTCATTGATACTGCTAAAAAATAGAGAAGCTTGAGGACTACAGAATAGGGTGAAGTAGGTAAATTGCGGT
The DNA here is from genome assembly GCA_947561585.1 of Caprella mutica. NCBI lineage: Eukaryota > Metazoa > Arthropoda > Malacostraca > Amphipoda > Caprellidae > Caprella > Caprella mutica. The sequence continues at coordinate 91,644 of CANNZV010002373.1, forward strand.
AGGATAGAGAAGATAGGTAAATTGAAGTTGAAGAAAATAATAGAGCTCTTATTCATAAAAAAACTATTTTTAACGGTTATGGTTTGTGAGCAACTTTTTCGGACTCAATTTAAATATCTATTTCCCTCTAGATCTAATTATTGCAGAATCATGTCTAATATATATCTATCAATCCTCATTAAGTTCTAATCAAATCTAACATAAATTTAATGAAAAGGCTAATTTAACAGAATTTTTTTTTTGAGTAGTTCAAGAAACATTGATTGAATTTATTTTGTTGTTGTTGTTAATGGTAAAATGATATACTGGATACAGTTCCCACCTTTCAATGAACGAAATACTTTATAATTTCTGAAATGAACATTTATGGAAAAACAAGTATAAAGAAGTTATGAACTTAAGAGATAATAAAGAAAAGCTTCCCCGTGAATGCAGTCACTTACCAAGGAATGTGACGAAAAGGAACACAAAATAGTCACTACCGGAAACTGCACTCATGGATGGAAGAGGTGATAGTAAATGAAGACCATCTGTACCTAAAATCTAATATTGTTGTTGATAATTATAATTAACGATGAAAAAAGATTCTACTAACTTACCTTTTCTCCTCATTTATTAGTTACCATGTTGAAAGCAAGACCTTTGCATAATAAAGAGAACTAATTTTCGAAAGAGCAATCTGTGAAAGTACAGTAATTTAAAGCACAAAATATACAATCCACCTACCTGACAATCTATAAAAATGAACGTGGTATTGGTTGCCATTAAGAAAATAAATTTATTGATCTACTTTAAAAAAATATATATGGTTAAGTTTTATGGATGAAACAAATGGTCGCCAAGCCACGAAAAATAAAGAACACTTGAATTAATAAAATACTGAAACTTAGCTATATTCTTAATGATAATAATATCTTATATTTTAACGATTTGCTAGCAATATATTGTGCGGGTAACTGTTAGAAATTCTAACTCTTGTTGATAATCTCTCGAATATTTAATTCTATATAAAAGAAATAGTACTTGCCTAACTTAGTGGCGTGAGGGCACCATAATCCACCACACTTCATCTCTTTAGTTTCGTTTTAACTAAATGAATAAGTAACTAAAATAATTGTTGTGAGAATTCCTTAGATAACCAATATCTAAAGAAGATACGGTAAATTCCTAGTTCACATCCCTAAATGAAATATGGTGGAGAACTAGGAATGTATCGAAAATACAAACAATATAATAGTATAAGTTTAAAATATGACTGTAGATAGCTTTACTCTGGGGACTGTAGAAATAGTTTGAATTTAGCTAACGGAATATGGTACTCTTACCCTATCTTAAAATTAGGTTTGAATTGGCTTGATCATAAATAATGCAGCAGCATATTAGTTCTGTATAAACTTTACTCATTTCACACGGGGAAGAAGAAATGTTGGGTTAAATGAAGATATGGGTTGAATGAAGGTTAGGGTTAAATGATTAGTTAAATGAAGGTAGATATAAAAGAAGGTTAGGGTTGAAAGGAGCCTATGAAGCATACAAAATATACATTTCATTCAATGAATTATAGGCGAAGCGTATTTTTAAATATCTACAATCCTGTACTTATAGGAAATATGTAATTATTATTGTCTGGAAAAGTATATGATTGATAAATAGAATTTAAATAGGTAAAACAATTTATATATTTAGATGTACGCTATGTATAACTAATGTCTATTAGCTTATAAAATATAAAGATATTTTTTCTATGATACTTGTTATATTGTGCTCTGTAATCTTAAAATATAAATAGGGTAAATACTCAATTACCGTACTATATCAAGTTACCGAATGAAAATGAATACTCTTTAACCCGTACACGGATGATCATTCTTAACTTTGCTGATGTGCCACATCTATAGATGGCTGTCCCAAAATAAGGCCACCCTCTATGTACGGGTTCAGATTTATTTTAAATCCATTATATAATTATGATGAACATTTTTCGTCGGAAAACATGATAGCATACGTTATTCGAGGATTTTCTCTATATAAATCATTTTACGCTGGTAATTACCACAGAATACCAAATGGTTCATCACAACATAATCACTAAATTTCTAGGGTTTGAATTACAACAATAGACAATAATTATATCTACAATAAAATGGATACCTATTGGATATGCAAAAATGTTTTATAAACAAGAGCTAAATTAACGGTAATTAAATTGGTATATATATTAAGTAGGAATTATTTATTATATTGAACGTAAAAATCTTGCTGAAATGTTAATGCATTATACAAATCTACGTGCCAGGTTCAATTGAAAATGTTACTATATTTAAACTTCATCCATAAAATGTAATAACTAATTATAATGAACTATATTCCATTTAAAAATTAAATATATATGATGCTGACGAAGTTATTTACATATTATTGGATAGTGAATTGTTGGTATAAAATGTATAAGTTACTAAAATAGTTTAAATGTGAGCTAGAAGAGCGAGTGACTATTAATTCTTCACTTGATTCAATCACAGATGGTGGAGATTTTTGCACACTTTGTACACACAAATAAATTTTAGGTCTATAATTTAAAAAAATTATAAAGCATTTTTAATTAAATGGGTTTTAATATGTTACGTTATCTATTTTCGAGTTGGTTTTTTGATAAGTTTTATAAGAAGGATGGAGTAAACACGCCAATCAGGACTCCGTTAGCAATAAATAAAATAGTTTATATCATTCTGACAAAATGTTTAAATCATCAGAATTTTTTTTCTTGAAACAAATGTCTCCTATGGTGAATAATATCTGAAAAAAATACATTGGTGCATTTACCTAAACTTGAAATATTTCTCTTTAAATAATATTTTCATCCGCATTCGGCCATGTGAACTAAAGGATCGAGAAGTAATTAAATTTAAAGATAAACCCGGTGCGAAATAAGGGTATCTGCCAAAAATGAAACGTTGATCGGCTGAGAAAACTGCAGACTATATAATTATATTGCTTTAAATAAGAAATGTTGTTGAAATAACAAAAACATAGAAAATTCCACAGAATATAACAATTTATCGAGTTTGAACGTAACCGATAAGCATTAACTGTATAATTGAAAACTTACTTAATAATAGCATTCTGCATCTCAATATTGAAATCTACTTAGGAATCAACTGACAAACAATGCATTATTTATTTCAATGTGCTAGCAGAGCCATTGAAAACTTCCAACACATACTGAATATGAACGACCATTTAATGAAGGACACAAACTCAAACAGACGTACATCATAGAAAATAATCTAGAAGATGAAATCTATTGCTCCTGTGGCTATTGGTTCACCACACCTCCAATGGTTCCAATTGCCCTGATTTCAGAGATCTTGACGTCTATGGGAAGGCGGTCGTCGTACAAAGTTGGTGCTTGTAGAATGATACCTGCTGTACCTAGAAGCACTGCAAGCGTGAATATCCAAAGAAAAAGTCTGTCTAAGACCATGGCTACATACTTCCAGTCTTCTTTCACCTGAAATAGTAAGATAAAATGTATGAAGTTTTCAGCTTAAACTTATTTGAAGAGAATTTTTGACTTCCGTAAAATAAAATTTCACTAGGTCGGCTTAAAAGATCTCACCCGGCAAGATTCTTCTTCTCTTCTTGTGTTCTCAGCAATGTACCTCACTCCGTCAAAAGCTCTTATAACTTCGGGGCAGTGTCTGGCCTTTACTCCGCCACTGCAACCGCTAGTGGGGTTACCTAGTCCGAAGTGAGACGGCAAATCGAAGCCAAGTGGAGCGGAGGGTCCGTGAACCTTGCACCCTCCATTCACATTGCGAACCGAGTGAGCACCCATGTCACACGAGCCACTGATGGTAGAGGTGGTGTAGGCACTAAAGAACATTGAGCACCATTCATCATATTGAAATCTGCATTATTTTTTACAACCTCCGATTCGGAACCAGAGGTCAATAGGAGGACATCAAACTGAATACAAGAGACTTTGAAATAGATGAAAAATAAGCAAGAAGCAGTATGGAAAACCAATCACCACGCTTCACTAGTTCTAGAATTCAGGATTAAAGTCTGTCCAGATGTAATGAGCAAATTATTTTAAAAAGTAAAATAGAGAAGAGCACAATGAAAAAAAAAAAAACCACCAAACCAACCTAGTAACTTCTGATATTTTATTTAAAAAGTTAACTCGGACTTTTCATTTAGTAGTACGTAACAGCAACTAATGAACAAAATAAACCAGCAAGATATTTTAATCGAAACCTTCAATTCCGAAAAAAAAATTAATCTGATAAAAGATACTAAAGAATTTAAAACAACTGATCCAAGAAATGATTAGTAATCTACGTTGATGATAGTCTTAGTTCAAATTAATGATAAAATATGTCAAGCATGATTTTCCTTCGATTCCAACTCACGGGGGAGGTGTGAATCCCGTTCCCTCGACCATACTTCTTCGCTGCTTGCTCTTGAGGTCCATGTACATGAGCCCCTCTGTGATAGCGTCCCTAAGCTCTTGGTGACTTCTGGAAGGTGATGAACTGAAACAGGGAGCAAGGGTCATTAGTGATGTAAATGAATAAGTATTGGATAGCAAAATTAATCTTCAAATGATTAAACCCTTTTTTCTGAAAAATAATTTCTATTAATAAGAAAAGAACAAAATCTTCACATTTTATACAATTTACAAACTGAAGATATAGAAAATATCGATATTTTATCTTTAAAAAGTAACAGATGATGCAACAAATTTCATATTATGTACCTATTTATAATGAGTTGGAAACACTATTTGAATGACATCAATTACAAAATAGACAGCTTTGTCTCCACTCACGTGTTACTTTATTGTATGAAATATTTCAAGAATTACATTACATTGTGTTGCAAAGTGGTAATATAATTACCAGAATAAAGGAACTATCTAACATTTGTAAGAAAAGGGTTTAAGCCGAGCGCACACCAAAAGAAAGATTGCAAGATATAAAGAAAGATTGCAAGATATAAAGAAAGATTGCAAGATATAAAGAAAGATTGCAAGATATAAAGAAAGATTGCAAGATATAAAGAAAGATTGCAAGATATAAAGAAAGATTGCAAGATATAAAGAAAGATTGCAAGATATATAGAAAGATTGCAAGATATAAAGAAAGATTGCAAGATAGAAAGAATGATGTTCCCGCGCACACCAAAAAAGTGAAAAAAACAAATTACAGTGCAGGATATTAAATTCATTATATGTTGAATTAGTGTCGAATTGAAGTATCCACACAGAATTATCTTGTATCTTCGAATGCCTAAATACTTGCAATCTTTCTCTTTCTCTCCGTGGACTCTCTTTCAGTGTGCGAACTAGATAGTATTAAGTTATTAACGAGTTAACCAGTTCAATATTGCAATCTTTCTTGCTGTCTCTTTTTGTGTGCGCGCGGCCTAAGTGGTCGATAGAACTTTAACCGATAAGACAAAGGTAAATACTCAAAATTATATTATATTTTCTGTACTCTATTTAGCATTAAATTGAGAAATTAGTTTGAGTAAACATAGTATTTTAGACTCAATTTAAGTTCTCACCCAAAGGATGTTGTATCAAGTTGCTGAGCTGAGTTGTAGTAAGGGTTGTCTCTCATGTCTGAAGAATTACCTCCATTGCATGTCCTCAGCAAACTGGATGTCGCTTTGGAAACCAAGCTAAAGAGAGGACACAAGTTAGAACAAAATAACTGATTACTCAACTGCACACCATTGGCCAGTATTGTAATCTAAGTAGGGATAAAAATGCCTCGATAAATTATCTTCTAAATTACTTATACGCATTATATTCAAGCAAATTAAGGAAATACTTTTTAGTCACATAGAATAGCACGCAGAAAATATTCCTAACTTAACAACCTGCTTATGATTAATGAAACTCGTCAAAAGATTTAAAATTATTAACTTACTAACAATAACCTAACTGTATAATATTTTGAAAATTCTTTATTTAGAAACATCGAGTTAAGATTTAAGAATGGCATATGAACCACCTTGAGATTGGAAAAATATTGAGAGAAACACTTGAATAAAAAGAAAAGGTTAAGCGAAAATAAGTGTTAGGAAACATTAACCTTTAACTTCGGTGTACTTCCCATCTTCTGACCATATACGAAGTTATCGTTAATCTGTAGTAAAGTTCATTTTCTACCGACATAGTTTTTAATATTACTAATATCACCTGTATTTTTGTATTCATGAAAGATAAAGAAACATTGTTAAATGTTCTTGATTAAAAAATATACAGTTAAGATTTAGAAGAAAATTAAGCTTTTATCTTCGTTTAAGGTCATCAGTGTGAAAGAGAACCGAAATTGTTTTCGAAAAATATTTTTAAAAATACGTTGAACAAATATGTCGATACACATTGATAGAAACACATTTTATTGTACCTAATACATTCTTTCGATACTATAAGAGATTCGTATGATATCATCTTGGTTTCAGCTGATATATATAGAACCATTTTCATTCATTGGAAAATCCACGAGCTGGAATTCTTTAAGGTTTTCGTGAGGGAAGGAGGAAAATCATCCAAATCGTGAGCAGTTCATTGGTCAAGCTGTTTCCAGGATGGAATTTCTGATAGCAACACAATTTTAGGTAAAGAGAATAAACATGCCAGGTTTTTATCAATGGTATTTGTTCCTATTTGCTAGAATCATAGCTCTGTAAATTTCGTGAATTTGAAAGCTTGTTAATTGATAAGTTCATTGTCTATGCATTTTTTTTATCTACAAAGTAGAGGAATATTGTAAGCTGTAAGAAATTCCATCCATGTACTAGTTGAGGGGTTCTATTTCATGCGGAGTCACTGAGAATGACCAGGAATATTTGTTGCTAAAATAATATTCGAATGCTCAAAGCTTGGCTAAATTTGACGCTTGGAGAAAGCTATTTATGATGGAAATACCTGTACGAATTATTAGATTATGTAGTTAAAGAAAATCATCTCAAAAGTTATAAAGAAAAAGTAAGGGAACAAAGCAATTGAAATGGATAAGTATCGTACTCAAAGAAATGCCGAGAATTAGCAAAAAGTAGTAGAAATCATCTATCATATCAAAATGAATAGAAATTAAAGTTACTTACACAGTTACTCTTATATGGGAAATACTAGGTAATTGAATTGAATAATTTATCTGATTTGAGTCCCCAAAGATTGATACAACTTTGGAACAGAGTTGACATCACAAAATCTAAAGCGACATAGTTTTATTGCATCGGTATATATGAAAATACAGCCATTAAACCACAATTTACTTCCTTTTTTTAAAGGCAAATCAAATTGTGTAAAATTATTAATTCAATATAAACCATAAAAAATGCAGATTAAATTATCGAAGAACCTTTATCCAAGTTATCTGCTTCACCGTAAATTGGAATTGAAAGTTAACTCCGCAAAGATTTAAATTTGTCAGTAGCTATATAAGTATTTGACTAAACTTTTTAACGAGTGATAATCAGAAAACTAATTAATATTAAATTATTAATTCCATTTAATGTAATCATTAATTAATCATATCGTAGAAGATAAAAGTTTAGATGAGAGAAATAGGTTACACCACACTGAGAAACAGACCTGATTGAAGATTTGATACCCTACCTACCTTACAGCATGAAAAATACTAACTGTTAAGTCACTTTAGCACCTAGTATGGAAGTTTGTAATAAATATTTGGGGTGGGAGGGTTAAAGTCAAGACAATGGGGAATTTTGATGCAGGGTGAATATAGGCAAAAATTGGAATCATATCAAGATTTATCTTTATTAAATGATTTATCTGAAGATAATCCGTAGAATAATTAAGCTCATCATCGTAATCATGCTGGACATTGGTTGCAGGTTCAAAATGGTAAATCTCATTCAAAAGCGAATACGTTAAACACTACCTTTTCAATGTACATTGGTGAGGCAACCTAGTATGAAGAGAATAACAAGTCTTAGAAGATGACACGATAAATGTTTAATAACATGACCATCTGAAACCAGACTACCTACTTCTTGATGTGGGAATGGCAACATCTTACTAGCTGTATGGTTTATCATGAGCGTCAAAATAATGAATAATCAGATAACTAGGTAGTTCTCATTGCATTTGGTCATGCCCTAGTCTCAATGGTGAAGAGGGGGTTACGTTCCCTAGTTTGTTCTTCAAGTGTTAAGACTAGTAAACATCATTAGGGTGTCCGAAACGATAACATAGAATAGGGTTAGATTTTATTATAGAACATTTGATTATTTAGAATGAAAAATATAATATTTGAATAAAAAAATATTCTGCCCTTATTCTACTGAAACGAAAATTCGGTAAAATTTAAAATGCGTGAAATTTTCAGTAAGACTGAAAATTTGCTAAAACAAAAATTCGGTAAAACCGAAAATTCGGAAAAATCTAAAATCCAAAAAAATTTAAATCCTGAAAATCGAAAAGCCGAGATTACAAAGAAAATTCAGAAAAAAAGGGAAAGTTATATTTAAAAAAAAATCCGACAATAAGTATATTTTCAAAATAGCCAAAAATTTATAGCGTGTCATTTTTGATGGGTAACTAACTTACTAGAGTACCTTCGAAAAACTGCGGAAGGTTATGTTTATATACATAGAGGGAACTTCAACCTAAAAGTTCCAGACTCAAAGTAAGGTAACCCCTCTAACAAAGTCACTATACCAACACATGACAAGCTCAAGAATACAAAAAAGTGATATTTTTTCTTACTCGTATCCATAAGTGAGCTCTTATAAATAGTTAATGAATTAAAATTTAAAATCATGCTAAAATTAGAGTTTGCTGGACTATACTCTAAGACTGAAAGTGAAAGATTGTTTTCAAAAATATAAAGCTTATAAATTACTTTTAATAGTCATAGATTTTGTATGAAATTTAGCTGAATGTTAAAAGTAGGGTTTGAGCACTAAGATTCGCCACAGAACTATTATGAAATTATAATATGTCACATTTGCTTATTTATAAATAAGTTATCTTAATCTGATACATTTTTGTTAGTTATTAATTTAAAATTGGCTTCTCAAGAGCAGGGTTTCTTAAAGTTTTGTTAGTTTTACTTAAATTATTTCATTACCCTAATATGAAAGGATAAATAAAAATAGTACTGTTAATGTTATAAATAATACTTTGTGGCTAAACTTCAATAAAATAGGGAATGAAAATATAGCAGGAAAGTAAGTAACGTAACCAGCTAACAAAAAAAACTACCATTAGCTACTCTGTTTAATATTTCATTAGTTACCCTGCTGAGGGCAATTTACCCTCTTAAGAACATTGCTTTAAGGTCTGGCTTCAGTTGCCAGTGTTTAAAACTATTCTTTTAAAAATATTTATTGAGAAAATAAAAGTTTTGAACGGTCGGATTATGGTGCCCTCACCATATTATTTAGGACGGTAGTCGAAATGAATATAATAAATCATACATATTGTGTAATTTAAATTATCCTACTTTCAGAAATTTTGGATAATATTTTAGCACCAACATGATACTTGGTGAAATATTAATTATTAGTGGTTGAAAAACATTCATGAGTAGTTTAAAACCTGAAACATGATGAACCTCTAATTACTATTAACAGAAAAAGTAACTGAAAGTGTTATAAACTAATTCAATGAAGTAACTAGATACGTAGATAAAGTTGAAAATAGAATAGTAGAAAATAAAACTTATTAATTACACCCAATACCGTCAGGCCCGTTGTGGATGGAAGATTTAAACTACATAGTTTAGGCTACCTAGTACCTACATTACTAATTTCTAACGTTACCCAGTGCTTAGAATAAATTAAGCAGTGTAGTTTTTGAAATTTCAGTTTTCTATTAAAGTACCTATGCCTAATTAGGTATAACCTACATAATTGACTGACAAACTAACTTATTAACATTACAATGATTCAGCAAGTTAAAGGTTTGTTCTACTTTCTGGTAATATGATCAATATATCGTATTAAGTACGAAACGATTTCTTTATTTTTCCTAATGGCTTTCAATTAGCAATGGATTTGACTATCAAATTCATCTGAAGTTCGACAGATGACATTAAAAAAAGGTAATCCAGCTTGAAAATTCTACGACTGAACTAAGATTAACTTATTGTCGGTAGATTCAACTGAATAGTAGACCTAATAGCTACACAACTGCTAACGGATCGGAAAGATGAAAATGCACTGACCGATGTCTGTCCATCTGATATTGAGGTCTTCTCATGACGAGAAGGCGGGGCAAGATGTGAATGAAGACCCGCCTCACCCAAGGGGCCATCGTATGGGTCTGGGGCGACCGGAAGTGGAGGTTTAGGACAAGAACTGTCACGCATATACTGTGAAAAGAAAGGGAGGAGAAAATGAGGAAATAATGTTCAAATTTGACATCTAACTAGAATTATAAGAATAAGCTTATAAACGACCTTGAACGTTTGACCCGTTCTCTCCCAAAATTTAAAACTGGTAACTGCTTAATGACCAATCGTCCCTCCAAGTTTCATGCAATTTGTTTGAATTATTTTTGAGTTATTGAGTTACAAATGATCTTGACTTTTGACCAAATCGTTCCCAAAATTCTTCCAGACAGTTCCTGGACATCGACCAATCGTTCCATCAAGTTTCAGGCAATTTGGTAGAATACATTTGAGTTATGCGAGTAACAAGATGATAAATAAAGAAATGCCGTGTAAAATATAACCATCCGCTTTCTGCGAGGTTAATAATTTGAATTTTATACCATTAAGAAATAGAAATACCAGGAACTAACGCTATTTTATATTTTTAAAAATGTTTTAAATTTACATTAACAATTTCATTAAAATTTGTAAAATACAAATATATAATATGTACAAATTGTTAGAATTAGGTTAAATAACAGTGGGTTAACAACGTTAAGACATAGAGTTTATTTAAAGAGTAAATATGTTATACAATTAGAAGTCTATGGAGAGATGAGTGGAACTCATCTCTCACTGAGTAATGTTCAAGACAGACTGAAAATCAGAAACTACAAGACAGGGTATTTAACCCTCGACGGAAGTGTGATCGACTTTAGACCTTATGTCCGTTTCTCATTAAAAGTAATACATGGTTATTGAAACAATAGGTAATTTAATATAGCTGAGCTAGTCTAACAGGAAGTTAACATTAAAAATATAACGAGTGTGTAATACATTTAACTAAAATTTCAACACAAATTTCATCAAATAAAATTGAAATTTCAAATTACTGCCCACTAAGAAAGATGAAAATAGATTATATTATCTGGGTACATTCTACTCTTTCACCAGTACAATCTTGTTGAAATTATTTTCTTGTTTTCAAATACTAGGGTTCTAACCTAAGCGTGTCCAATATCATGGTGAAGAGCACGAATTTGCCCAGCAGGGGAACCACCAGTGACGTGGGGGGAATAATCTCAGCCAGCAGCAAGAAGAACACAGTCAGTGACAGGAGAATGCTTATGGAGAGGCTTACCTGGAAATATGGGAGATTCGTGTCGAGGATATTTAAATCTCAACTTTAACCTAATCCTAATGTAAAAATTTGACTGAATCTAAGATTCCTACCTTCTCAAAAAACATGTATATTGAAAATATCTATCAAAAAATTCCAATCAAAATCTATCCTTAATGTATATGTCGAAAATATTTTCAAAATCTATTCTAACGCAACTTGATAAATATTATGGATTAAAGAAAGCTACTCAGTGTCACTATTCATAATCTAGATTCTAGCCCTATCACTGATCACTAGGCCAATTTATTTCATTTTAAATTATCTTAAAACCATACAAATTGTCACTTTTTGAGATCAATTTCCCATTCATAGGCCATTCTCTGAAATCTAAGATCCTGCTCACTTTCTCGCCAGAATCAGATGGAAGGTAGAACACGAGGACTGTGAGGAAGCTGATACCCATGCAGGGGATGATGAGGTTCACGGTGTAGAAGAGGGTCTTACGCCTCATAGTGATGTTGAAGGTGATGTCGAGGTAAGGCTCATCACAACAAGTATAGTACTTCTCGTGTCTGCGGAAAATAAAATAGGGCAACTGCACCATTACCATACGTACGGCATTAAAGGTCCTCTCCAGGCTCCGGGAAAAAAATGAGTTTATAACATAATATTGTAGAACTAAGGTCTACGATCATTATTCTGCAAACTGCATACAATTCGATTCAGTATATATTTCATAATTTGTTTTTAAAGTTTTTTAATACTCTGTGAGCAATAATTGAGCAAATCACTAATCTGATGCTCAAGAAGAAGATTGTACACTCTTTGTTTTGATTACAAATTTGAATTTTATAAACAAACCATGCGTTTTTGGCCTATATTTTATATACTAATTGTTTCCTAAAGTATATAAACGTTTCTATAATAAGTTTATCCAATTTTATACCTTTACACGAATATTAAGATGGATTTATTAAACCTAATACCTAGTTGACAATCAAAACAAATGGTGTACATTCTTTTTCCTTACAATCTTGTATACTATATTGTGAAAAATAGATGATTAGAATATACTTATCAATTAGTTTTTGAGCTATTTTTGCACATGATATACTCATTATACTACTTTAACAGTACAAAAGTGAATTACTTCAGAATTAACATGAGTGAATTTTCTTAGCTCTTTCCCTTACCTAACAGCCGGTACGTCGAGTATGTCCCACTCTACCGACATGTAGAACTCCGTGAGATCGACGCCGACTTTAACCACTGGTGTACCCGTTTCCTCATCTATGTGTCGAAGATCCACCTGTTAAACGAAAGAGTTACTTAGCTCCGTCATCTGATGAGACTACCTTTTAGAAATAAAAAGCAAAGAAAGGACCGCTTCCATAGATAAAAAAACACTAAGAATTGACCTCTTTCAAAAAAAGAAGACTGGGAATTATCTTTCTATTGAAGAAAGATTTGATTAAATCCTAGTATAATCTAATTCTTAAAGGACACCACTGTTAAAGTTCAGCTCACCTGAAAACCATCGTAGGTCCAAGAACCGAATTTCATAACACACGTCTGTTCGTCGAAAGGAAAATATTCGACGTCTATCTCGCAACTTGACTTGTAGATGGCTGGAGGTTTCCACTCGACATAGCCCCTGTAGTTTAGAGTTGCTTTGGTGGACAGAGTCACTTCGAAGTTACCGTCAGCGCTGATGAAAGAAATCATATATAAGGTCAACAGTTTACTCAACACTATTGCCGTACGTGATCAAGTTACCGGTAACTAGAACCAAAACTATATGCGGTTATCGCTCAATTTTCCTGCAAAATATGTCATGGAATCTCGATTTGGAAACTATGATATTCAACTTCAAACTATTATCAAATTTATATATATTTTCATAGTGAATAAATTGTATCTAATTTTCATGGGACGATTTACTATTCAAATAAATATATTCATATTAATTAGATACATTCATATTAGACTGTGTTCAACACAGTATGCTGAAACATCTCACAATAGCATGACTTTACAATATGTAACAATGATCTGTGAATACTTCTTAAAGAATTTAATTAGTATTGATGCTATCAGATATAATTTCCAGACTTGTTATAGAAGCACAAAAAGAGGATAAATAATAGAACCATCCCTCCAAATCACCTAAATGGACCTCTAACCTGATCCATTTTCCATTTTATGGCATCATTCCAATGAATTGAAGATAAAATAAGAGAGTAACTTCAATTATATATACTTTTTATTTTTTTAAATTGTGGAATTTATCGCTGGCGAATTTTCATTAGTGGAATTTAACTGTTGGAATTTTCCGAAGGGCAATTTTCCACGGTAAAATTTAACTGGTGGAACTTTCAGAGGGAGAATTTTCCATGGTGGAATTTCTGCGGGGAAATTTACTTAGTGGAATTTCTGCGGGGAAATTTACTTAGTGGAATTTCTGCGGGGAAATTTACTTAGTGGAATTTCTGCGGGGAAATTTACTTAGTGGAATTTCTGCGGGGAAATTTACTTAGTGGAATTTCTGCGGGGAAATTTACTTAGTGGATTTAACTTATGGAATTTTTTTATAGGAGGAATTTTCTTTAGTAGAATTTAGCTGGTTTTCCTTGTGGAATTTACCGACCACCATATACATATTGGTCACTTCAGCAGTCATTGATCTCAAACCCAATCAAACAAATTTACTAAATATTAATGGATTATGAGCTTCAATTATTTTTCAGCTATCTATACGATACATGCCGGAAGTAATAATCCGTTTGAATAATTACTGACTCTTGTTTTAATCTGTCAAGATATAAATAATTTACTTCTTTTAAGGATTATTTCATTTTCTAACTGAATTATTGAAAAGTTAATGCGTTCATATTTCAATTTTTGATATTATTATGTTTAGTCTAAAACTAAATATATGTAAAATAACTAACGGACAGCATATATTCAACAGTGTCGTATTTTACTTTCAGCTCCGCTATTAGGGCAAATACTTCATTACCGGATGAGGCAAAAACATTACTCTTATAACTTGTTCAAATCCTGTAATTGAGTATTTCCGCTAGTTGTTATTGTTGAAGAGTTTTTTATCACCATTTGGCTTCCATAAGCTCTACTTTATAGCTGCGAGGTTTACTTTTGTAAAGTCTTGCTCGTATCGAAGCAATAAGGTATTTCGAAAGCAAACAAGGGTAAGTGGATGGTGCAGCGGATATGTTTGCACATTGGCTCAAAGGACGACAAAACGGTAATTCGGGCCCTGAAACTTAGCCCACACCTCTCAGTAATCTATACTTAAATAGCAGTAGCGTTACATAGTTTTTTCGTTTACTAAATAGATAAAAGTTAAAGTGAATATATTATATTAATGATAATAATCCGTGGATAAATTTGAAGAATCAGAGAATTTGCCATCGTCATTATCAGCGAGACTATTTTTGTTGTCCTCAAGCAACAATGCCGCCTACTTCTCTAGGTCTCAAATATTTGGAATATTATAAGACTTAACAATCTATATAGCTATTATCCTCTATTGATATGGCATAACACATCAGTTAAGCATTAAGGTTATATCATTGTGAATTATAGAGAGTAGGCCAAGTGGCTGCTAAGCTTGAGTTTGTTCTGCGGATTTGGGCGGCATAATGAAGTGTCAAAGTATCAGAATAAATATCCAGCCGTGCGTCATTGGGGAAGATTTTTGGCAGCTACTAAGAAGGGGAAGAGGAATGGGAAAGAGAGGAATGGGAAAGAGAGGAATGGGAAAGAGAGGAATGGGAAAGAGAGGAATGGGAAAGAGAGGAATGGGAAAGAGAGGAATGGGAAAGAGAGGAATGGGAAAGAGAGGAATGGGAAAGAGAGGAATGGGAAAGAGAGGAACGGGAAAGAGAGGAACGGGAAAGAGAGGAACGGGAAAGAGAGGAACGGGAAAGAGAGGAACGGGAAAGAGAGGAACGGGAAAGAGAGGAACGGGAAAGAGAGGAATGGGGAAGAGAGGAATGGGGAAGAGAGGAATGGGGAAGAGAGGAATGGGGAAGAGAGGAATATGGAAGAAAGAGTACGGAATAAGAGGAAGATGCTGAGATGGACCTACAAGAGATCTACACAGTCAGTTTGCTTACCCATGGATATAACAAGGCGGAAGGAAGAGGAAATAAGAAGAAGGAATTCATGGAAGATACAAAGGGAAGCTGTAGAAAAAGGGCGCCAAAATAAACAAGGCCTACAATATAAAAAAATGAAGGCCTACCTAGAGGTAGCCTCGGAACAATGAGGGGGATAGGGCGAGGGGGATCGGCAATAATGTATCTAACCCGTAGTCTGATAATCAGACAGGGTCCAATTTTCAAACTAAATAATATAACTATGAAATACCTTACTAAAATATTACATTATTCAGGAATGAAAATTCAAATTCATAGAATAGCCGGAAGTGATAATACTAATTCCGCGTAAACATGAATAGTGTCAACATTATTTGGAGGAATGGTCAGACTGAATGGCTCAAAATCAATAATGAAATTTTGTACTATCAATAGAATGAACTGGAATATTTTTCGTAATTAAATTTGAAGTAACTTTTATCCATTAATGAAGTGTTTGAATTAAATTAGATTTGTTTCTTGCAAAAATAAAAGTAAAATCACACACAGGTTACAACTATGATCTAAAATATTTATAATTATTTAAAATCTAGAATACTAAAGTTCGGTTTTGGAATACACATAAAAGAATTTTTATTCTTTAGGTTGAGCTAACTTTTTCCCCTCATTGCCATTGCTACTAAAATATCAGGCAAATAAAGTCCCAATAGTATGAATTATTCAAGAGCTTTCTCAGTTATTTACCTGAAGAATAATGGTCTCATTTGTAGAGGCAAAAGTGCTCCTGAGAGCTCGATTGGGGCCATAAACTTATAAAGGATATTAGGGGGAGGAAAAATGGGGGGCTGGAACAAGAGAGGGGGTAGCAGAATGGGGGTTTGGAACAAGAGAGGGGGATAGAAGAATGGGGGATTGGAACAAGAGAGGGGGTAGAAGAATGGGGGATTGGAACAAGAGAGGGGGTAGAAGAATGGGGGATTGGAACAAGAGAGGGGGTAGAAGAATGGGGGATTGGAACAAGAGAGGGGGTAGAAGAATGGGGGTTCGGAACAAGAGAGGGGGTAGAAGAATGGGGGTTTGGAACAAGAGAGGGGGTAGAAGAATGGGGGGATTGGAACAAGAGAGTTTGGTAAAGTGGGGCTTAACATCGGTCATGAATGATGAAACAGTCTGACATTAAGCAATTTCTAATACCTAAGTGAACACCCACTTTCCGAGAACTGTGATTTTAGAAGAGTCTTAGTACCAACACGTTTCCGTACACTCTACATTAGTTCATTTCACACACGGAGTAGCTACACTATTTCTTTGGAATAAAAGCCTTTTAAAGGTAAGAAAGGTCTGTAAAACATCTTAGTTGACTCACTTGTTGTAGAGCACAATGTCCGGTCTCCAAATGTGATCAGACGGAACATGCAGCATCTCCACACCACCATACTCCTCTGGGTTCCATTTCAGCTTATAGTCATTCCAGAACTGGAAGGGAAAGACGATTGAGAATATATAAAGAAGTTACCTACATGTTCAAATAGAGAGTTAAGGGTCGTACACACGCAGGGTTTTTCCACCAGATTTTTTGCTAAGCTCCTCCTACTTTTCAACGAGAATAAGAAAAAACGATAAAATAAATAGACCGTAGCTATATGATTGATAGTATATAATTACTCTATAAAAATATATAGTGGGCCAATAAGAAGATTAGGATACAACCTTAATCTTAATAGTAACAGAAATGTAATTTATTTTTAACTATATTTTTTCAATAAACTGAACTTTTTCAATTAATTTTTTTTTATACTCTTCGATTCGTAATTAATTTATATTCATAAGATCTAAAAATTATAAATAAGTAAAAATTATTTAATTATACAGGCAGACTATTGTGAATATTTTAGCACTATATATACTAATATCACGGTATATATGTTTAAATTATAACAATTGTAGATAATTCGAATTTAGTGTGGAGATGTGAATTCACATTTTGAGTTTTTGATAAGGCAGAGAAATTAGAAAAGAGTTTCTATTGCAATTAGCATCATTAGAGGGACTCTTTCTAGCTAAACATTAAAACCCTAACGAAATGCACACGAATTATAGTGCAGACTTTTAAATAGAGCTTTCTTGGAAATCTGAAACAAGATTCTCGCTTTTCGAGGAATTAATTCAATTCTGAGCAGACAGAATAGGATTTTTCTTTCTAATAAATATTCAAATATTCTGAAGTTTCTTTTGATTGTAAAGAATTAACGATGGTGGATGATTTTATTATTCTAGTTATTTATTCAATGAAGTTATACATAGAAGCCTTTTCGATGAAGATAAAATTATGGTGGGGCCAAAGAATATGTTGCAGGGTCCCCTCTTTTAAATCGAAGAGCCACCATAAGTACAACCAATAGGTTAGAGTACAGGTGTCTGTCAAAAATGAGTATTTACTATTTCAATACAGTATAACTCCTCCAAATGGAATCATATATAGTGAATGTTGTGTCCTGAGTAAAGATGAAGCCTCTATAGAGAACAAATTTTCTTTAGTCAGCCATAAAATGGTCATTTGTTTCTTAAAACTAATGATCATTCATGACAGACTAAAGAAAATTTGTTCACTATAGAAGATACTTCATAACTCATGAATACATTCACAGATTCACTATACAGGATTTCATTATAGAGGAGTTCTATTGGATGCTCAAATGATCTTTTAGGAAATAATGAATTTCTGGTTACAATTCACAGCAAATTTTTATAAAACTTCTTGATAGCGTTGATTGTTTCAAGCAATTATCCAAACAAAAACAGTGGAAAACTTTGCTCTTACAAAAAATCCAATAATTGTATAAAATGAAAATCTAACGGAATTATATTATAGCTAGACAATGTATGTATAGGTTAAAATAAAATAATTGCAACTACATTGAACTCACCATATAGATCTACCTACATTCAAGCCCGTGTTTTAATAAATATATACTCGATTAACTGAACAACATCAAACTATCAAATGTAGGTACTCATAAATCATAATACAAAAAAAAACATCTCAAGTTTCATTCAAAAATGACTCAGACAATCACTTATATTTATCTACTGCAAGGTCAAGTAAGTCTCGTAAAATCTAACGAATAATCAAAACCTGCCTACGAAAAACTCATTTGGATTTCAATCAAAACTTTAAACTAGATTAAAAATAATGCTCGAACTTTTCTGGTCGGTAATTAGGTACTCCCTCGTCTGACAACTAAACAGACATGTCTCGACATTTTTATCAAACACGGTTTAAAAGTTGTTAATTATATATGTTCTATTATATCTCAAGCTTGAGATAGATTAAGTAACTAAAATTTATGGCTATAACTTCTGGAAAAAATAAAACTTCTACAGAAAAATTTAGTTTAGGCAATTTACATCTTAACTGTGACAGGCTCATGAAGGCAGAAAAGCTACTGAATAGAAAATAAACCTGTGTTGTTATGTACGAATTATCAAATACGTAAAATACTAGAGCTACTTTCAAAAATATTATCCGATTTCTTATTGACTGAAAAACTAGTTAGGCTACATAGTTCTTGCTTCTAACATTTCAAGTGTAACAACTTTTATTTCAGCGATTACCTATACCTAAATTCCTTGAATAGAAGAAACTGGTAGGGTAACACAGGTAAATTGCGGCCCTTTAATTTTTAATTGCAGCCCTTTAATTTATAATTGCCGCCCTTTAATTTATAATTGCCGCCCTCTCAAGAGAGTCTCTAAAACATTCTGAACCGAAATTACATTAAAACGTTGCATAGCTATCAAAAGAAGCGCAGTGCATGCTATAATTTATTAATTCAAATTTTTAACGTGTGTTTTGAAGCTATGCTGTTTCTGTTGTTAGAGGCCGCAGTTTGTTAGTGTACCGCAATTTACCTGCTTGACCCTACCTAGGATCATGCAGGTAAATTGCGGCACTGCTAACTGTAAACAAATTTTCTCAGAGTACGCAATAAAAAGTTGCGTATCAAATTAAGTGCAATAAACGTAATAATTTGTTTAATTTTTGAGTACTATTTTTTATTAGTGTCTCTGTGGTTTTAGGCCGAAATTAGTTGGTGTGCCCCAATTTACCTGCTTCACCCAAGTCACTGAATGTAGGTACCTAATTTGATTGCCATAAGCAATTATAGTTAATAGTTAATTCTCATTCGAAATTTTTCATTCGGTAATTGGTAAAGAAAAAAAGCATCAGGTAAATTGGTTTATAACTAAAGCTAAACTAGGTTTGTCATGTCTAAGCTACAGTTACAGAAAAGTGTTTACAAAAGGCACCTTTACTAATTGAAAAGCTAGCTTGTACAAATTAGGTTTGAGTAAATGCAAACAAATTTTAAATTAGAAAAGTGTGATGTAGAATTATACGCGTTACTTCATTTAAAGACGCAACATATATTTACACAGTTTTATATTTAATCAATAGGTCAGTTTAATACTATATGTTAATACAACTTTAATAATTTAAATTAAGGCACTGGAATACCTCTAGTTCACCAATTATTAATAATATATACCTAGATTCATTTTGCATCAACTCACTCAGTAGCTAAAGTATCACTAATTAATTACTAAAGCTACTCATTCATCTGTGAAAATTATCCCTCAACAGGTGATAGGTTACGAAACTTTTAAAGCACGTTTCAATACTTTTTGGAGTGCGTAAGCTTAACGAATTTAATTAATATGCCCTAATTGCCATTGGGAAAATCATAAACTTGGGAAAACATAAAGCATGGATACTGATAAATAAAATTAAATACAGGCAGGCCTCGTTTTTAAGTACACCTCACTTTAATAAAAGTGGTACTTATTTTGAGTCATGTCTCGAAATAAGTAACGTTCGTAGACATAGAAAACGGAAACAATTTTTTGTGATTATTTCACGGTAACTAAAAAAACATCAAAAAAACATCCAGATGAGGTTATTAGAAGCAGTTGGTTCAGAAATTCAACATGTCCCATTTTAGGGTAAGTTCCGTGTTATCGCACGGTTCCATATTTTCGAACACGTAAAAATGTCTATTTAATAATCATTATTTAACTTTTATTTCAATTGGTATTCATGTTGAATAGAAGTTGAATAATAATTACTATACTTTCTTTTCGGACGTGTCCGAAAGAGTAGAACGCACCAATAACTTGAAACTTAGTACCCTTCTTCCAAATATATTTCATAGAGCATAAAATTGATGTTTGTTTAATGTAACACAATAATTATAGAAATATAAGTATCTATTAATAACTCACCTATACTGAGTGAGAGTTAAGCTATGGTTGGATTTTAAAACAATTTAATAATTTCACAACTTCAAACTTTCATCACAGTCACAAACACTGAAAAACTGTTTAACAATAGGCTTATATAGTACTCTAATTCGATAACAAATTTTCTTTCATTATAATTCATAGAAAATGAAATATATAATCGAGGAGTGACAATTATAAATTTCTTGTTATTTTTCTTCGCTTTAGTTACCGTTTGGTAACTAAACTGTAAAACTGAGTCGTGATTTGGTAATTGAAGCGGGGGATGCCTGTACTTAGTTTACTTTAAATATCGAATAAAAGTAAAATATAGGGTGATTTACCAATCATCGATACTGTTTCACATTAGTGATCAATATTCAATTTATTTTATTTTATTAATCAATAGGCATCATTAGAGAAAATTTTCAACTGAATCTAGCAATAGTATAAGTAATAGTTTATTTAAATGCCCTATTATAAAAGAAACAGAGTCAAAGGGGAAGACTCTGTTCTTGCGAAATGATAGAATTAAATTGTTTTAGGTGATTCTGGCTCCAATGAGCCAAAGCTTCAAAGCTCCCTACATTAATTAAAAATATACAAATTAACGTAACCAATACAGAAATATTCAGTAGATTATAGATATTTTCCATATATATTAAATATTTCTGGTGAAAACTAATGAGGAGCTCTGTTTTAAATGACGGGGTATAACTCGTTCTAATAATGCACACCTACATAATCAATAGAATTTTGACATTTAAATCTTTTAAAACGTGTTCCACTAAACTATCCCCATTTCGAATTGGATATCGATAAGTTTCTAAATAATGAATTATATTGCTTAATAATTTAATAACACAATCACAGTACAAAGTCTAAAGGGCCGTACACACGCAGAGTTTTTTAAGTCTTTTCACCAGACTTTTTGCTTAGCTCCTCCTACTTTTTCCACAAGAATATAAGAAAAAACGATATAATTCGTATAATTATTTTTTAGTATCCATGATACCTGCAGGTATCATATTAGCTGTTATATAATTTTCTTCCATTTCATAAACAAAATGTAGATATAATCTAATTTAAAAGCAGATATAATATATCATGATTTTTGTACGGATAAAGGTGAAGTTCTATTTAGTCTATATAATAATCCTATTCTTTTGTAAATTTGAGTTGAAATATGGTCAATATGGTATATGAATGTAAGATGGCTATTAACCTTTATCCCAAAAAATTTACCGCATTGCATTAACAATAAAACACAATTTATCCCAACTTACGATAGCAGTATATTGGCTAAAGTATTAACGTCTCTACTGTTAAACTTATTATAAGTACATTAATGTGCTCAGAGAGATAATTTTACAGAAGTTGAAGACCCAGTAATATCATTGATAAACACAAGAAACAGCAATGGTCCCAATACTGATCCCTGTGGAGCACCACATGTAATGCACGCAGCACCATAATATAAAAAGATTTTTTTTAGAAACTATTGGACGGAAATATGATATTCGTTCGGTGGTGCGAAACGAACCATATCGAGCCATTATTAGCGGGAAAAAGATAGAGAAAATGAAAATAAATGAAATAATCTACAAGATAATGTTGCAGATGGAACAAAGATAATATTCAGGGATGAAAAAGTTTAAATAGAAAATAAGTCTTTATTTTGGCAAAAGTAATAAATAGAATAATGTTTTCTATATGATATATTGGCATTGAGAAATGTATCGATTGGAGTAGTAAGTAGGGCTCTCTTTTCATTTTTCTATCGCCCCATCAAATTTTTTGCTCTGGGGAAATATTTTGACTTGAATATTCCTGTTAAAAATTATCAAGAAACTAAACCATATAGTATAGAAATTCCACCCGATACACCTCCAACCGGACCGCTAACCTAACCTTATGTGAATAGTGTATTTAGTGTTTACATAGGATGAAATAAATCGAGATTGAATATACAGAGGTGGAATATACAGAGGTGGAATATACAGAGGTGGAATATACAGAGGTGGAATATACAGAGGTGGAATATACAGAGGTGGAATATACAGAGGTGGAATATACAGAGGTGGAATATACAGAGGTGGAATATACAGAGGTGGAATATACAGAGGTGGAATATACAGAGGTGGAATATACAGAGGTGGAATATACAGAGGTGGAATATACAGAGGTGGAATATACAGAGGTGGAATATACAGAGGTGGAATATACAGAGGTGGAATATACAGAGGTGGAATATACAGAGGTGGAATATACAGAGGTGGAATATACAGAGGTGGAATATACAGAGGTGGAATATACAGAGGTGGAATATACAGAGGTGGAATATACAGAGGTGGAATATACAGAGGTGGAATATACAGAGGTGGAATATACAGAGGTGGAATATACAGAGGTGGAATATACAGAGGTGGAATATACAGAGGTGGAATATACAGAGGTGGAATATACAGAGGTGGAATATACAGAGGTGGAATATACAGAGGTGGAATATACAGAGGTGGAATATACAGAGGTGGAATATACAGAGGTGGAATATACAGAGGTGGAATATACAGAGGTGGAATATACAGAGGTGGAATATACAGAGGTGGAATATACAGAGGTGGAATATACAGAGGTGGAATATACAGAGGTGGAATATACAGAGGTGGAATATACAGAGGTGGAATATACAGAGGTGGAATATACAGAGGTGGAATATACAGAGGTGGAATGTACAGAGGTGGAATGTACAGAGGTGGAATGTACAGAGGTGGAATATACAGAGGTGGAATATACAGAGGTGGAATGTACAGAGGTGGAATGTACAGAGGTGGAATGTACAGAGGTGGAATGTACAGAGGTGGAATGTACAGAGGTTGAATATACAGGGGATGAATATATCGGCCACCGGGACACTGCAACGGGTACAACTTAGCCCAAAAATTCAAATAGTTAAACAGAGGTAGAGAATAATATTGCATTTTACCTATTAATAATTATTTCAGGGTATTCATTGGAACGATATAAATATAAGCTTTTTGTATTTGTAAGATAAATTCGGCTACAAAATTAATGAAAATGAAGTAGAGACGATCATGTTAATAAATTGAATATAAATTCATTTATTTTAGTAGGGGTTTAACGTCTGCTTCGGAACCAAAGGCCATATAGCTGACGTCAAAAGATAATTAAATACAAGGGACTGGAAGAAGCAGTCAGAGAGGAAAGTAGCTCCATGAACAAAGTCACTTACCACCGTCGGTGACAATGCGCATGGATGCAGAAAAGCTACTCCGTGAATGCAGTCACTTACCAAGGAATGTGACGAAATGGGACACAAGCACCAATGACTGCGCTCACGGATGGAAGAGGAAAATGAAGAGGTGATAGTAAATGAAGCCTACGAGCCTACCTAACACAAAATCTATGACCTCGTAGTTGAAGAGCATAACCCTAGCGCTATCCTCTAAAACTGCAAGTAGCGTTAAAAACATGATAAACATGGTAAAATAAAACTATCCATAATCCAAAGTACAACAGTTCGGGGCCCAAGGGACGCCACCCTCCTTCTCTTCCATTCACCACAGACAGTTTTATATAAATTCATTTTACTATGATATAAACTGCTCTATAAAATTCATTGATGTTGAATATAAGAACATGATATTCCTAAAGTAAATTTAATCAAACTTTAAATCAATAAAGTATCTAATAAAGTATCTAATATTTCCAGTAGGTTAACTTTACTACTATCAGAGTATTCTGGATATCCGAAAGTTACTCCATAATTTAATCTATCTCCAGATTCACCGCAACATACCTAATATTAATAAAAACTTTGGACTGTAAAATGAACACAAATTTCGATTTACTGTCAAACTTTTTTCAGAAGTTGGATTGTTGACCAAAAATCAGTTCGGAACAGTTATATAAAATAAATTAAATGATTGATTATTATTATTATCAAGCTAGTTCAATAGTTACAATGGAATACATTTATTTTGAAGTAATGAATAGCTTTGAATTTCAATTTTAATGATATTTGATGAGTTTACGATTAATGGAAAATGCTATTCAAATATATAAATATCAGATACACTATTTAGTGTATTTTGAACGTTTTTTATATAGGCAGTTTAAGAGACTAGCGCTAGGGTTTTTTGCTCTTCAAGTACGAGTTCTTAGATTCAATTACTATCACCTCTTCATTTTCCTCTTCCATCCCTGAGTGCAGCCACCGGTGCTTGTGTCCCTCTTCGTCACATTCCTTGGTAAGTGACTGCATTCACGGAGTAGCTTTTATGCATCCACGAGCATTGTCATTGATGGTGGTAAGTGACTTTGTTCATGGAGCCACTTTCCTTTCTGACTGCTTCTTTCAGTCCCTTGTACTTAATTTCCTTTAGACGTCAGTGATATTGCCTTTGGTTCCGCAGCAGACGTTAAATCCCTACAAAATTAATTAATCTTATGAAAATATTATTATACAGTATAATTAAATATAATGAATAATGTTTAATTTGTATAATATCTTTATGCACTACTTCCATTAGAACAAACATTCAATAATCTCCATTATTATTTGTTTCATTAAATTCCTTTAATTATCAAAACTCATATTAGAGTTTTTGCAGCGCTACAAAAACATCTCAATATCATTAATTAATTCTGAACTTTTTTCTCTATCACAAATTAATTTTAATTTCAAAGTAAAAAAAAAAAAAAATAATAATCCAGCTTCAAAATAAAAAATACAGAACGTGATTTTTCTTAAGTAGCTGGTAGCATGGATACTAAGTTATTTTGTTATCAGTTCACTAAAATTTAATGGTTTAAATAAATAAATTAATTAAATCATGCAAAGTTGGGCCAGAGATAATTTATTGTATAAATTGCAATTTCATCAGCGACCATGTAATTGATGCATTAAAAAGCCGTCATTTTTGACGGCAAGTCAAATTTATATTATTTTATTTGTACTAAAGTACCTATAATTATATATAAAAACTACTTATTTTGCGTACCATAATCTCAATCAATTTCTTCACAATTCTAATGGAAAATACTAATACATTTCCTATTAAATCTCAACATGTCCATCAAATTAAGAAGATTTCATTTTTTTAACTCGTTCCTTGCAAATTAAGTTAATTTGAATTCTTTTTAGTTTTCCTGTAACTAAGTTTCAATTCTCAGTCACTGACGATAATTAAGTCTGAATGAATAAATTGAAAATCTTAAGATTCCATTATTTTCAGATTTTAATTAAATGCCTGTTTGTTCAATCATTGGTTATCATTTATTGAAATCAAATCTACATGTCAATTTTTCTAAAATTTGCATATCATAATTAGGTAAATTCCTAGTTCACGTCCCTATTTTATTTACACAGAGAGAAAAAAGTACAACCCATGTGGTCATATCTAATGGGTCATCAATTTATGCTTTGAATGAAGTTATTACGTGAGTTGGTTAGACTATATTCATGTTTTCATGTGTGTTAAAACAACTACAAAGTGTTATTATGCCTTTAATATAGAATGCTTTATGAAAAAAAAAATGAATTTCAAGAAGGAAAGGGTGAAATGGATGGTGTCATATGAATGTTAATACCAAATTATTTAATAAAGATTTATTTACTCCATCATCAAAAAATTATATTCCATAAAGTTAAATCTAAAAGTTCAAAGAATTTAGAAGTAATTATATTATCATGTTTTCGAAAAAGGACTATGAAATAATAAAAAAGTATCAAAGGAGGGCCTTTGATCGAATTATTTTTCAGAAATTGTCATCTGCACCTAAAAATAACAACAAAAATACTAGGAAAATATTCGGAAATGAAGAAAATTCTCCAGAATCCTAACAGGCGATTAATTGGCTCCACTATTTTTACTCTATGAATTGGACGGAAGAGAAAGGGAGCGAGAAATCAACTTAAAAACTGTAATTAAATTATAGGATGGAATTATAAAGTGAAGTGATAATTACCTGGTGCAAAATAAATAGTCAATGGAAATTAAATACCAAATGCAAATTAGTTATTCCAAAAACTCATTTAAAAAACAATATATATTCATTGAAAATTATATTATGAGAAAAAATAACGAGTTAAATTATGTATATTTTTCTTATATGTTTTTTCTCTCAATAATTAATTTATGTTACAGAATAAAGCGTTTTTTAATTAAAAAAAAACTTGGAATTTTTAGCCTATATAAGATATGGCTGAAAGAAAATTCAACATTAATAAAAATAGTACTCTTTTGTAAAATATCATAATTTGGGACAATATCGTCATGATTTTTTATAGAGAATGTCCGACGAAAGACGATAAGCTATAAGTTTTAATATTTATGATAAATTACGGAAGGATTTCCAACTATTGTCGTAGATAGACGACATTTTTATCATCGATTATAATCGAATATCGGCTATTATAATTTACTATTGTTTACCATTTTCACAATACATAGTATTATTCAATATTGCATTTACCAAGGTATATTCAGTATAAAATAATAAAGAAATAACTGTTATTTTAACGTTCAAACGGATGTAAAACAAATAAATGATCAGCCTGAACGAAATAATAAAAAATGTGGCCAAAGTAATTGTACGAATGTTGTTATTTGGAATTGAAGGTTTATTTTAAAAACTAAGTGAAATAATTTAATTTAATTTAATATGCTACATATATTGTAACTAACATTTACATTTGACTGCAATTTTGTAATGAAATAATTCAATTTAGTAGGGGGTTAACGTCTGTTTCGGAACCAAAGACATAAACACAATATAAAAAGAAACATAAAAAAATAAAAGTGACTCAAAAACGCAGTAGGAAAGGAAAGTGGATCCAAGAGTAAACCAAGGAATGTGATGAAAAGGCACACAAGCACCAGTGACTAAACTCATGGATGGAAGAGGAAAATGAAGAGGTGATAGTAAATAAAGCCTACGATTCAACCTAACACAAAATCTAAGACCTCGTAGTTAAAGGCATAATCCTAGCACTATTCTCTAAAACTGCAAGTAGCGTCAAAAAAATGATAAAGTCGGTAAAAATGAAAGAACACAATCCATAATCCAAATTACAACAGTTCGGGGCCCAAGCGACGCCACCTCCTTCTCTTCCATTCACCACAGACAGCTTCAGGAAAGCAATAATAATAATAAAGAATTTATTACTATTTATAATAAATTCTTTTCACAGAACTCCTGTATAGTGAATGAGTGTCCTGAGTAAGGAAGTAGCCTCTATAGTGATCAAATTTTCGTTAGTTTGCCATGATTGGCCATTAGTTTTAGATAATTAAATTGCTATTTTATGGCAGACTAAAGAAAAATTTGTTCACCATAGAGGTTACTTCCTTAATCAGGACACGATACATTCACTATACAGGACTTCATTATACTAGAGTTCTACTGTATTATGAAGCTCTGCAAACAAAGGAATTTATCCCCGGATCATCCCAGAGTGAATACAAACCCAATCTCTCCTCAAACTTCAATATTCTGCCAAGGTAATCTACTTACGAGCCAAGAATCTATCGCCTACTTAGATCAAAAGAAAACAACGTTGAAGATGCATCATAAAACCATGACACGGGAATACCAGAAATAATATCAGAAAAAAGATGATTGAAATGTGGAAAATGTGGTATGGGGGAACGTCGTAGTACTCGGACACTCTCACTATTCGGAAAGTGGATGGCATGAAACAATCTGACCACAAGAAATTTCTGATTGACCATCATTTTTTTCTTATACAAAAATGTGTTTTACATGGTATTATGGATATATTTCATATAATGGATTTTGTAAACATATTTTGACATCGTATATTAGATTTATTACCTTTTCCTAAATATCATAGCGTACAACTTTGACCTAATTGGGTAAAATGAATAACATTTTTTAAAGAGCACCCAAAATACAGTAGGAATCTGCTATCAAACACTTTAACTGCTGGCTAAAAGGTTTCAAATGCTGTCATCAGTCGTGACGGTTCGTCAATCATAAAAAAACGCTTTCTGTACAGTTTCAGCTGTACGAGTTACATGTCAAATAATTAACAAAAATGTAACATGACCAATAAAAAAGAATTAACCCAATGGCTATATGAACAAATGGATTTTCATTATCATAGCAATGATTGAAGGCTCCCACTATTTTAAATGTTTATAACGCTATTCATTAGAACTAAGGTTACTGGATATAAAACTGCAGACAATTTCAAATTTGGTTTTGTATGTTTATTGTAATTCTCTTATTTTCTATTCTAAACTGACTAAGCAAAGAAAAAGGATAAAATACTGCTGAATAATTCACAACTTTTAATTATTTAAGGAAGGTTTGCTTCTTCTGGCAGGGGGCCATTAAAAAAAAATAATAATAAATCTCCCTATCACAAATGGCTACCTATATCGGTATCTAAAGACATTTACCCTAAGAAAAAATAGGTACCTAAAAGTGTACCTAAACACATAATCACCATTAAATATATGATAAAACGTGATAAAACTCGTATCTCTTTCTTGTTCTTATATTCAATCTATTAGAAATGTCGGACAGTGAAGGTTGAGTTTGACTATTTCTTTTATAATTAATTACGAAGCGAATACTTTTTTAACCTTTATGTTTAACTAAAAAATTTTTATAATAATTATGAAATTTAAACCAAAATTATTGAAATTTATGCAAGGATAACAATAATCAAAAATACTTAGTTTAAATAAGCAAGATTTAATTATCAATAGTAATCGCAATGTAACAAACAAAAACAAGAAATGTTTTAGATAAAAAAAAACTAATCGCCCGAACCTAACGTCAGTTAATAAAAAAAAACTTATCGGAAAATGTCAAACTGATTATTTTTTGAGAGTTGAAGACTGTTGGTTGAAAGAGAACAATAGATAGGTTATTCGTTCGGAGAATACATACAGTTAAATCATTGCTATGCTATTCGTATGGAAATACATACAGTTAAACAATTGCTATGTTATTCGTACGGAGAATACCTACAGTTAAACCATTGCTATGCTATTCGTATGGAGAATACATACAGTTAAACAATTGCTATGTTATTCGTGAAAATTTTTTCGCATCATATAATAAAATAATAAATAATTAGATTCAATGCAAATTATGAGAAAATTTAAGATATAAATAATTCTTTGTAAACTTAAACAGTTTAGTTAATTGGTTATTATGTTTTATTTACTGATGTTATTTTTAATATTAAATAATGATGAAATTGAAGAAATAGTCAAACCGATAATTTTAAAAAAGAGAGAACATAATTATCTTCGAGATAGTCGATTAAAAAAATGGATTACTAAAAATTAGCATTAAAATAAAGAAGTGGATGAAAAAATCAATAACATTTGTGAAATATTTGCAATTATTTTAATTAAATGAATTCACTTTAATGATTACAATGTATTTTTAATTATCCATTCTACAGTTTTATATTCTGTAGGCATAAGAATATAAATAATATATCGGAGACCTAAAACTGACTATTGGTTATCATTATCATAATATTTTATCATTTTCCCAATAGATGATGTGATTAGCTAAAAGAGCGTCGATGTATATTTTATCATTGGGCTAAGTTCAAGTTATCGGACAGTTTCACATTTTGGATAATTTCAATTTGAATAGTAAGTTAAATATTTTTAGTGAAGTCCGTAGACTTATATTTTATATTCTTAATAAAGTATTTTGCATCCTAATATAACATTAAAATTTTTAATTCGAGTATATCGAATTGAATTAAATTACTTAAAAATTAATTCTAAATAACTTACAATTTTAATGGTACATTTACCATGTCATGAATATTAATTTGGTTTTCCAGATTTCTTTAGTTAGATATCCCCTATCGAAGATTTATTTAATGAATCAGAAATTAATTCTCATCTTCAATAAGAATATTGAGATTTATTCAAGGGAGAAATTAAATCGGAGATTTTAAGGAGATTATCTAAGATCAGAGAAGAAAAACAGTCTATTGCAATATCATCAACAGTAGCATTTAATTTATAATCTAGGGTTTATAGAATTGGGTACGTTTAATATGATATAAATATATATTAAATTAAAATAAGTAGGGAATAAAGTTATTTTAATTAGTAAAGAAATAGAGGTAAAAAAATCATATATTTAATAAAATACAGGTAAATAGAATTAACATAGTTCAACAAAACAATTATAAATTATACAGTTTTTTTAAATATATTAAAAAATATAAATATAATTGAAAAAAACATACTAAAAATTTAGAACAACAAAAATTTTAAAAATAGAAATATAATTTACAACAGTAAAAAAAAACTATAGAAACCATCAAAAAATGAATAAATGACTATAATTAATTATCTCACCTGTTCAACCCACAGATTTGTAGTCATGATTTGGTTTTTCAAATTCTGAAAAAGAACGAAATTTTTATTAATATTGATTAATGTATATTCTATTAATGAGTGACCTTTTTAATGTACAAAAAAAAAGAAAAAAGATTAGTAAAACATTCAATTCAATTACAGCGATACCAACAAATTCAATTTCTACATTGCAAAACAAGTTTCAGTAAATATAAAATATATACCATTTACAAACTAAATAAATAAAATAATACTTTTAACCTATTTATGACAAAACAAAGTCACGAAAGAGCACACACAAAAACAGTTCAGAGTTAAAAAATTCTATTGAACAAATACTCAGTTCTGTTCAGATTTATTTTGAATGAAAGAAAAGGTAACTAAGTTCAGAAAAAAGAGAGTTTCCAGTGGTCGCAGAATGGAAAACTTTGAGGGGAAATCCCTTTTATTGCGGTAACAAAAAGAAAATGATTTAGTTTGCAGCCAAAAAATACCATGGAACAGTTTATGCATGAATAAATGAAATGGTGGAAGTATTCGAGAAGATCTTCCTCTGTTATTTGGATATACAATTGATAAATGGTTACTGTGAAACTCTACGTGATAATTTATAGGTGGAAAAATAAAATATGTTGATGATAAAAAATATAATTTATCCTGCACGAAAATGTATGTTTATTCTCCATAATTAATCGGTTTTTATTGAACTCCTTTATTTAATTACACTGTAAATTAATATTGCAACTAACAAAGCCTAACAAATTAGCTGATCATTTACTGATTGGTAGCCAGGGGAGTCATTGCAAAATATACTGACGTTAAATGGAAACTAGTTAGGGAATAGGGAGTGTAAACCATAGGGAGTGTAAACCATAGGGAGTGAAAACCATAGGGAGTGTAAACCATAGGGAGTGTAAACCATAGGGAGTGAAAACCATAGGGAGTGTAAACCATAGGGAGTGTAAACCATAGGGAGTGTAGACCATAGGGAGTGTAAACCATAGGGAGTGTAAACCATAGGGAGTGTAAACCATAGGGAGTGTAAACCATAGGGAGTGTAAACCATAGGGAGTGTAAACCATAGGGAGTGTAAACCATAGGGAGTGCAAACCATAGGGAGTGCAAACCATAGGGAGTGCAAACCATAGGGAGTGTAAACCATAAGGAGTGTAAACCATAGGGAGTGTAAACCATAGGGAGTGTAAACCATAGGGAGTGTAAACCATAGGGAGTGTAAACCATAGGGAGTGTAAACCATAGGGAGTGTAAACCATAGGGAGTGTAAACCATAGGGAGTGTAAACCATAGGGAGTGTAAACCATAGGGAGTGCAAACCATAGGGAGTGCAAACCATAGGGAGTGTAAACCATAGGGAGTGTAAACCATAGGGAGTGTAAACCATAGGGAGTGTAAACCATAGGGAGTGCAAACCATAGGGAGTGCAAACCATAGGGAGTGTAAACCATAGGGAGTGTAAACCATAGGGAGTGTAAACCATAGGGAGTGCAAACCATAGGGAGTGCAAACCATAGGGAGTGTAAACCATAGGGAGTGCAAACCATAGGGAGTGCAAACCATAGGGAGTGTGGTTTTCTCCTTCAATATTAACCCCATTCCACCACCTTTACCCCCATTCCACCACCTCTACCCCCATTCCACCACCTCTACCCCCATTCCACCACCTCTACCCCCATTCCACCACCTCTACCCCCAAAATCTTGGTAAATGTTCTCATTAGGTCTAAGTTTTTTCTTTAAGGGGTTCACAGGAGAGTCCTAGTGCCTATAAGGATGTGAGTTACCTTCCTTATAGCCATAGAAAATGAATAACGAGGCGTACGTAGCTGAGGAACAGTCAAAACCTTACGATTTAGGTCTTCGGATAGAACCAATTTGGATATGCTTCTAAAACTGTACTATTTTATACACTTTTAATGATGAAAACAAAGGTTAAAAGTCGAATTCTTTTATTTCATAAAAGATTAATGAAAACATGTAAAACATGAGTCATGTAAATCACCTGAATATCTAATATAAAATGTTAGAATAATACAGCTGTAATTATCTTCCCTCATTTTCTAATGATAATATAAAATCTCCCTACCAACCATTACAATAAATATGCTAAATAGCTCTGCCGCCTAAAGACATCGACCTGCAAACTCTTAAACTTGATCTGAAATAATTTAATGTATTAAGAATGAAGATATTTAAGTCTCATCAAGATATCTTTTGTTTCATATTGTAATAGAGAGTTATAAGTTATGCAGTGTGTCAGGCCGCATGATTTGTATCTTGACAGTGTATAATAAATTCAGAAACTTGAGAAGAGAAATGAATTATAGAGACTGAATAAGATATATAATGACTTAAACAGTCATCAGACTAATGACTTACACAGTCATCAGATTGATGGCTTAAACAGTCATCAGACTAATGACTTAAACAGTCATCAGACTAATGACTTAAACAGTCATCAGACTAATGACTTAAACAGTCATCAGACTAATGACTTAAACAGTCATCAGACTGGTGACTGAAACAGTCATCAGACTGGTGACTGAAACAGTCATCAGACTGGTGACTGAAACAGTCATCAGATTGATGGCTTAAACAGTCATCAGTCTAATGACTTAAACAGTCATCAGTCTAATGACTTAAACAGTCATCAGACTAATGACTTACACAGTCACCAGTCTGATGGCTTAAACAGTCATCAGACTAATGGCTTAAACAGTCATCAGTCTGATGGCTTAAACAGTCATCAGACTGATGGCTTAAACAGTGGTCAGTCTAATGACTTGAACAGTCATCTGACTGATGGCTTAAACAGTCATCAGACTGATGGCTTAAACAGTGGTCAGTCTAATGACTTGAACAGTCATCTGACTGATGGCTTAAACAGTCATCAGACTGATGGCTTAAACAGTGGTCAGTCTAATGACTTGAACAGTCATCTGACTGATGGCTTAAACAGTCATCAGACTGATGGCTTAAACAGTCATCAGACTGATGGCTTAAACAGTCGTCAGTCTAATGACTTAAACAGTCATCAGACTGATGGCTTAAACAGTCATCAGACTGATGGCTTAAACAGTCATCAGTCCAGTGACTTAAACAGTCACTAGGACTAATGACTTCCGGTCAAACACTCGACTCGCGCTCTTCCTTTTCCTCTTCTTGGAGTACTCTCAGAGTCAATCTGACCCAAGAAGAGGCAGGCCCCCTTACGGAAACACTTTAGAAGGTGAGGGAACCTATCGCCATCTGGTGGAGTGAGTTATTGAATTGAATTGGAATGCTCTGAATAGAGTTATGTAAGAATGTAATTGAAGATGCTGTAATGGGTTGAAGAAATTATTGCTCATATGTAACATTTAGTTATTAAAAGGAATTGGTACACTCTGAACATAGTTATGTTAAAATGTAAAAAATGTAATAAAAGATGCTGTAGGGAGTTGAAGAAATAATTTTTCTTCTATAATAGAAAACGTTATACGTAACATTTATTTATGGTAATAGTTGATATTATATAAAAAGATTGTAGATTGATAGTAAAAAAAGCATAGGTGCACCCTTCAAATTGTAATTATATTTATTTCTATGTTGACAGATGTATTTTTTAGCATATATAGTAAAAAAATAAATTATTGTCAAAATTGAATCAGTTAAACATTTTAAAAATAATATTTCGTTTATAAAGAACTTATAAATGAACATGACATTACTCCAATGTTCGTTAACAATTCGTTATTACTCCAATGTTCGTTAACAATTCGTTATCACTCCAATGATCGTTAACAATTCGTTATTACTCCAATGTTCGTTAACAATTCGTTATTACTCCAATGTTCGTTAACAATTCGTTATTACTCCAATGTTCGTTAACAATTCGTTATTACTCCAATGTTCGTTAACAATTCGTTATTACTCCAATGTTCGTTAACAATTCGTTATCACTCCAATGTTCGTTAACAATTCGTTATTACTCCAATGTTCGTTAACAATTCGTTATTACTCCAATGTTCGTTAACAATTCATTATCACTCCAATGTTCGTTAACAATTCGTTATTACTCCAATGTTCGTTAACGATTCGTTATTACTCCAATGTTCGTTACCGATTCGTTATTACTTCAATGTTCGTTAACGATTCGTTATTACTCCAATGTTCGTTAACAATTCGTTATTACTCCAATGTTCGTTAACAATTCGTTATTACTCCAATGTTCGTTAACAATTCGTTATTACTCCAATGTTCGTTAACAATTCGTTATTACTCCAATGTTCGTTAACAATTCGTTATTACTCCAATGTTCGTTAACAATTCGTTATCACTCCAATGTTCGTTAACAATTCGTTATTACTCCAATGTTCGTTAACAATTCGTTATCACTCCAATATTCGTTAACAATTCGTTATTACTCCAATGTTCGTTAACAATTCGTTGTTACTCCAATGTTCGTTAACAATTCGTTATCACTCCAATGTTCGTTAACAATTCGTTATTACTCCAATGTTCGTTAACAATTCGTTATTACTCCAATGTTCGTTAACGATTCGTTATTACTCCAATGTTCGTTAACGATTCGTTATTACTCCAATGTTCGTTAACAATTCGTTATTACTCCAATGTTCGTTAACAATTCGTTATCACTCCAATGTTCGTTAACAATTCGTTATCACTCCAATGTTCGTTAACAATTCGTTATTACACCAATGTTCGTTAACAATTCGTTATTACTCCAATGTTCGTTACAGTTCTAGGTAACAAGAAAATAAAAGTCCGCGGGTCTTTTCCCCGATATTGGGCGGAGTAAAAAGTAATCTCATTATGTGACTCAAAGAGTGTCGAATAAAGCCATTCTCAGTCCAAAGGAAGATTGATTAGGGACAGCATTAAAGAAACACGGATAACTTCATTAACAGAAACTCCCACCAACCAAAGGAATAAATTTACATCTAATACGGTCCTAAAACAAATTGAAAGTCTAACTATTCTTCTATATTCATTCACTCAGAGAAATTCTGATGCACCCAGGTGATTCGAGTTCACCCTGTGGCTTTGTCTCAAAAGCAAGACACTTTAGTGCATCAAGCTATAGTTTGGATGCACATGATGAGGAAAAATTGAGATACACATGATGAGATTAACAAACATAGAGCTTAGACACTAAAGTGCATCGAACTGATGCACTTTAGTGCATCCAAACTATAATTTGATGCACAAAGTATCTCGCTTTAGAGACAAAGCCATAGAGTGAACTCGAAACACCTGGGTGCATCAGTTGGAGTTGTTTATTTTTCTCAGTGTTATTTTAACAAAGTGCAAACTATGGAACCTGGCACCGGAAGCTTAAAGAGTATAAATTGTATTTTGAAATTATCTTCCGGTTATTTAAATTCACCTAAAATAAAATCAGAATAAAACTAATTTAGTAGGGGGTTTAGCGTCTGCTTTAGAACCAAATATTGTTGATGTCAAAAATAAAAAGGTCTCGGAGAGGCTGTCAGAAAGGAAAATGACTCAATGAACAAAATCACCTACAACCATTTGGTGACAAGTTCATGGACGCAGAAAAGCTACACCGTTAATAAAGTTACTAATGGAGGAATGCAACAAAAAGAGCACTCATGGATGAAAGATAGATAGATGGATGGAAGCGGAAAATGAAGAGGTGATAGTTAATGGAGTGTACGAGTCTACGTCTTAGACCGTATATCTTATAATCAAATTAACATTAATTTACCAAGGGACGCAACTGTTCATTTCGCCAACCACCACAGACATTTTCCGGGGAAAAAGTTATATTTTCTTCCACTTATTTATTTTGAAAGTATGACAAACATCAATTTGGGGATAGCATTAGGTAAGTAATGAATAAAGTTCATTCTATAACATCAATGTTCAAATAACACAAATAAGAAAAAAAAACATAGAAAATTGGAATTTCCTGACACTAGCTTATCTAACAATTTTTAAGGTAATTTTCTCGAAAAATTTACGAAGGTGTGAAATTCAGACTGCAAATTAATATAAACATTCAATAATAAAATTATTTATACAATTATTGAATAAATAAAAAAGAAACAATAAAAAAAAACATATTCATCGCTTAGACGGAAGTTTTTATTTTTATAATCTATGTACTGTACATATTTCTTTTGTCATAAATAGACGTGTATATATGTAACTATAAAATATTGTACCACTGAAAATACAAAAACCTAATAAGAGTAGTAATTTATAACACAGTTATAAAAATAGAGAGTGTGAATTTGCACTGACAGTATAGGACTCTCAAATGGAAAAAATAACAACGAGAATATTAGAGTCAAATAAAAATAGTAAAATTCTTCCGCTCAATGATTGCAGCCATCGAATGAACCAACAAAACCATTTGCTGAACCATTTAGATAAACCTCTAAAAGAGAGTGAGGATATAGAAGTTATAGAGTATTTTTGGTGCTACAGTAGAGGCTTAAACTGCAATTGATTTAGAGGTTTGGCTTCTATTTTTACTGATTTAGTCGCTGTGAATAATTTTGATATTTTGGTCTACAATTTAACAGTTCTGGAGTCTGTATTTTAATTTTTAAATTATTTAATAGATACTAAGCGAACATAGTAGAATTATATAGTCATATATAATAATGTTAGTGAAGATAAATATGTAGTTTATAGTCAAACAATTAAATGCATAAATAGTAAAGAATTAAGTAAGGAGAATAATATATTTTTGCACATAAACAGAGCGTAAAAAAATAATGACCAATTTTTCAACCAATTCTAAAATATAGACCATAGATAATGTTCTTTTCGAATGTAATTCAATGCATGAAATATACGTATCTAATAAATGAATTACCGCCGCCGCCTTCTTAACTGAATCGCATGTAGCGTCAAATTAACCCTTTCTGGCTATATGCTATCAGGCGACATGTTTGTCCCTTTCAAGTGATGAATTTTGCCCGTCTTTTTTTGAGATATTTTCCTTAAACGTCCGGATAAACTGTTTCATAAATTAGAACATATGTCTCTGCTTACACTAGCTAAACACAATTGTGATTTCTTTATTGTTTATATGTTTTCTTTACCTATACATTACAAGAAGATCGTAAAAATCTCGTTAAAATCACATGAATTTCAGATCATTAATGGTCAAGTACTGAAACTTATAACTAAATGACAACCAGCAATGCAAGTAAATAAAACTTCTACTTCAGTAAATGGAAATAGAAAAAATAGATGAATGCAATAATGTATTTATGACATTAATATTTATTATTAACAATTATCAATGTTTGTGAATTAATTACATTTCATTAATTACCAATGTTACCCAGTTGTCCCCTTTCTCCAGTTTACCCCATTCATCAATTTTCCCCATTCACAATTTTTCTCAATCACTAGTTTTCCCGACTCACCAATTTTCCCCATTCACCAATTTTCCCTATTCACTAATTCTCCCCATTCACCAATTTTCCCCATTCACCTACGTTCCCGACTCACCAATTTTCCCCATTCACCAATTTTCCCTATTCACTAATTCTCCCCATTCACCACTTTTCCCCACTCACCAATTTTCCCCATTCACCACTTTTCCCCCATTCACCAGTTTACCCCTTTTACCGATTTCCCCCATTCACCACTTTTCCCTACTCACCAGTTTACCCCACTCACCACTTTTCCCCATCCATCAATTTTCCCCATTCACAAGTTTT
Organism: Caprella mutica; assembly: GCA_947561585.1. Taxonomy (NCBI): domain Eukaryota; kingdom Metazoa; phylum Arthropoda; class Malacostraca; order Amphipoda; family Caprellidae; genus Caprella; species Caprella mutica. The sequence continues at coordinate 130,640 of CANNZV010002373.1, forward strand.
CCCCATTCCCCACCCATTCCCCCCAGGATAAACACTCCGTTGTATAATGAGGTTTAGCGACTTAATTCTACAGGCAGACACTTGACAACATCTGCTGTAGCTAACTAACACGCAGTTCCATTTGGAGCTAATTAAATTACCATAATGATGTTGTAACGCTACAAAGGATATTTATTGGTCACCATACAATGTACACAGTGACATAATGATAGAGTTATACAATGGCTATTGTATAACTCTATTTATGATGATTGGTATATGTATTAAAACAGTTAATGTGATCGTAAAGATGTTTTTTATAGGATAATAATAAGAAATTAAGCTGTAATAGAGGGGACAATGAAGCTAGGAAGAATATCTCAAACAATAACTGTTAGCTCTGTGGCAGATATTTGACCAAATATTTAGAGTGCATTTACCAAAATCATTAGTGCATTGACCAAATATTCAGTGCACTTGAACATGGATATTCAGTGCATTTGACTGAAATGCATTAGTGCATTTGACCAAATATTCAATGTCGTTGGTTTAGGACATTTGACCAAACACATACATGGAATATACCGAGTAAAGCATAAAATATTTAATTTAGTTATCGTAAATAATTTATGGAAATGAGAAAAAATGAGAGAAAGTAAAGAAAAAGTAGTGGATACAAATTAAGTTGTTTTCCCAGAAGTGTACTGAAAGGATTAAGAAAAAAAACTAAAATGTCGGAGACAAAAAGAAAATGTACACGAAAGAGACCTCATAGTCACATTTGAGAGTTAGTGCTCATGAACACAGAAAAGCTACTCCGACTGTTTCACTTGAGAATAGAATGTCAGAATACAGCAAGAGGCAGTATGTTTAAAAGATGTAAGAATTTCAATTGACATAAGAATCGAATCCCTGACCGTTCCAATTATGAGGAATTATAGACACTATATTTGAATCTTGATATATAGTATCTTTGAAAACTAATACTTACCTAATTAGTAACACAAAATGGTAACTTAATTCTTTTAAATACAATCCTCAATTGTCTGATTTAATGCAATCGACGTAAGTAAATAAAGACTTCAATCAATCTAAGTAATGTAAATCACGAAAGAATTTCCCCGAAATGATGCCAATTAATTTAGGAATAGAAAATAATGATCATTAAATTGAACTGAAGGTTGACGTCACTTTATTTAAGGTGTACCATTTAAGAGATTTAGAAGCTATAAAGACGGCGTTACATTAAAGAGGAAAAAGTTACGTCATCAAATATAGGAGACGAGATTTACGTCATTAAACATAGGAGGCAAGAGTTACGTCATCTAATATAGGAAGCAAGAGCTACGTCATCTAATATAGGAGGCAGGAGCTACGTCATCTAATATAGGAGGCAGGCGTTACGTCATCTAATATAGGAAGCAGGAGTTACGTCATCTAATATAGGAGGCAAAAGTTACGTCATCTAATATAGGAGACAAGAGTTACGTCATCTATTATAGGAGGCAGGAGCTACGTCATCAAATATAGGAGGCAGGAGCTACGTCATCTAATATAGGAGGCAGGAGTTACGTCATCTAATATAGGAGGCAGGAGCTACGTCATCTAATATAGGAGGTAAGAGTTACATTATTAAACACTGGAGGCAAGAGATACGCCATATAATGTAGGAGGCAATACACAGAGAAAAAAGTTTACTCATATTTAATGGGTCAACAATTTATGCTTTGAATCAATTTATTACGTGAGTTGGTTTGACTATATTCATGTTTTCATGTGTATCAAAACAACTATGACGTGTGTGTCACCAAACATAGTTAATTCAAATCATTTTATGGATTGAATCAACTTACTATGAGAGTTGGAGTTACATTTTGGGAGTTTGAACATATGTTAAAACAACTATGACATAGTGTGTTGAAGTAACTCACAAAGATTGTCAATTCAATGTATCTGGTGTATGAATTAACTTACTATGAGAGTTGACGCTACTTTTTTAAGTTTAGGTGCGAGTTAAATCAACTATGACATAGTGAGTTATAGTAACCCACAAAGACTGTTAATCCAGTGTATTCTGCAGTGTATGAATTAATTTACTACGAGAGTTGGCGCTACTTTTTTGTAAGTTTAGGTAAGAGTTAAAACAACTATGACATAGTGTGATAATGTAACCCACAAAGACTGTTAATCTTATTTATCTGGTGTATAAATTAACTTACTATGAGAGTTAGTGCTACTTTTTTTTAAGTTTAGGTGTGAGTTCAATCAAATGAGTATGTGGCAACTTATGCTTTCCTCAAAGCCAATTAATCGGCTGACACTTTTCAGTTCAAATCTTGTTTCAAGTGTGTTACGTGTTGAATTTGAACGCTCCTCAATACCATTTTAGTTCAAGTGCAAACAATAGCGTTATATGCATTAAATAGTATTATCGCTGCCGATCGATTATTAATTAATTCCATTAATAAATTGATAAATGTCTGCCTAAATATTCTAAAATATTGGTGATTGATAGTTTGGTGGCTTTATATAGGTAGTTATTTGAAGAGCTGATTATCAGTATATAACTTTTATAATAATAAATTTTGATTACTGCCTTCCAGTTTGTAAACTGATATCCAAACTAATTTTCCTATATTATTATTATATGTTATTATAGGCAGTTACTGCGCTGTCCTCAGAATAGGGTAAGTTCCAAATTATCAGGCGATTTCAAATTTTCGGTCACGTATGAAATATAGTATATAGCTACCTAATAGCTAATTAAAATAAAAGTTAATTTAATATAGTTTTTCTTACGCGACCGAAAATGTGGAGCCGTCCGATATTTCGGAACTTATCCTAGTATCTTAAGTAAAGTGGTCTGATAATCTATATATTTTAAAACTAGTTGGTGTACCTATAGGTAGGGTTACACAGCCAAATTCGGTTCTTTAATTTCTAATTGTGACCCTATTAAGAGAGTCTCAAAATCATTCTGAAATTAGTTTAGCTATATACTGAATTGTTGAACATCATAATTTAAGCTCAATTTATGATAGGTTCTATTCATTTCACGAGTGCCTTGAAGTCATGATGGTTATTAATGTTTCTGAGATAAGAGACCGCAGTTAGTTAAAGTGCCGCAATTTACCTACTTGACCCTAGTTTTCTATGACTGGGAGAACTCCATCCAGGGAGATAGTCGGAGGAGAACACCGTCCAGGGATTTAGCAGGGTGAGAACACTCCAACCAGAGGTGAGCCTTTTGATATATTATACTTTCTTGGTATTTAAATAAAGTCTACATTATGAGTGTATAATGAACAAAATTATGAGGATTAGCTAGAAAAATCCATTGCATTTATTAGAGCTAAATCTATACTGCATCTGAAGATTTATAATTAGTTTAACATTTTATATAAATAATTTACCTATATGAAAGAATTCTCAGTTAATAATTCTTTTCATTTCTTTATTAATATATGGTTTTCTATATTTTCTGAATCTACTTTCAGATCTTGATGAAGTAGATCAACGTCATCAACTATCGGAGTCCTCTTCAATTCCTTTGAATGGTTCAGGAACAATTATGCTAGGTCAAAGTAAGTATTTGAAAATATTAGATGATTTTTAAATACGTATTTGCAATATGATTAGCTCTTACTTTTTCATATGCTTTTAGGGATTCCAGACATGAAAAGAATATCGAAGCTGTCGCTATCTCATCACTAAAGGAAAAAGAGTAGGTGATGTTATTGATAATGTATATGAACGATACTGTGAATTTCTATTCAATATATATTAATATACGAATCCCTTATTTCAGGAATTGGCAACCTACAGTCGTGAAAGAAAGTGACGAGAATTCAAATTGTACTTCTAAATAATAAATCTAAAACTTAAATGTTTATATTTCGTTTTCAATTTTATCTTGGTAATTCTATTAGCATATTTCAATATCAGTGCCTATGAGTGAGATGAATTGCACTGAAATATGGTTTAGAAGATAAAGGCTTTATCATTAATTTATTATTCATTAAGTTATAGTACAATTGCAGCATATCAAAGATTTATCATATTTTGTAATCTAGCCTGGTTAATTAATTACTTAAAGTTATTTATGTCATCTAACTACTTATTTATAAACTAACCTGATGAGATTACTTATTCAATCTAATCTATTAATTTACAACTGATAACCATATATCAATTCATCGGATCGAAAACATTTCAAAAAGCATGGATAGGTTTAGGTGATCAATTATTTTTAAAATTAAAATAGTATGCATATCACAGAAGCAAAAGTAGAAAATAAATGTGAACATGTTAGATTTGGTCCTAGAAAATAAATAGTTTAATCTAATTGATACCGGGACCTAACTCGAGATTATAATTTGATAGAGTGACTGAAAAAGTCTTGTAAAAAGTCTGGCTACTGCTAACCAGACCGATATTTCAACCTACACTATAATAGTTGATATACATTTACTTAGTTTACAAGTAGTTGATATAACCAACACGAGAAGATGATATAACCTACACGAGTAGTTGATATAACCTAACCGAGTAGTTGATATAACCAACACGAGTAGTTGATATCACCTATACGAGTAGTTAATGTAACCTACACGAGTAGTTGGTATAACCTACACGAGTAGTTAGTATACCCTACACGAGTAGTTAGTATAACCTACACGAGTAGTTAGTATAACCTACACGAGTAGTTGGTATAACCTACACAAGCAGTTGGTATAACCTACACGAGTAGTTGGTATAACCTACACGAGTAGTTGGTATAACACATAGGAGTGATTGGAGAAACATACACAAGTAGTTGATGTAACCTTGTTCTGTAGTTGTTTTAACCATTACATATAATTGGTCCAACCATCACGAGCAGTTTTGACTATCACAGGTAGTTGTTGTGACCATCGGGAATTAAAAATAATCAACTCACATATGTGTTGTTTTAACCAACGTCAATTTAACTCATATTAAATAGTACCTGCAACTCACCACGTAGGTAGGCGCACAGATAAACCATAAAATTTAGTCAAAACAAATCAAATATGATTTGATTCAACTAATCCTTTCTCTGTGTGTAGTTACGTCATCTAATATAGGAGGCAAGAGTTACGTCATCTAATATAGGAGGCAAGAGATACGCCATATAATGTAGGAGGCAATAGTTACGTCATCTAATATAGGAGGCAGGAGTTACGTCATCTAATATAGGAGGCAGGCGTTACGTCATCTAATATAGGAAGCAGGAGTTACGTCATCTAATATAGGAGGCAAAAGTTACGTCATCTAATATAGGAGGCAAGAGCTACGTCATCTAATATAGGAGGCAGGCGTTACATCATCTAATATAGGAGGCAAGAGTTACGTCATTAAACATAGGAGGCAAGAGTTACGTCATTAAACATAGGAGGCAAGAGTTACGTCATCAAATATAGGAGGCAAGAGTTACGTCATTAAACATAGGAGGCAAGAGTTACGTCATTAAACATAGGAGGCAAGAGTTACGTCATTAAACATAGGAGGCAAGAGTTACGTCATTAAGCATAGGAGGCAAGAGTTACGTCATTAAGCATAGGAGGCAAGAGTTACGTCATTAAACATAGGAGGCAAGAGTTACGTCATTAAACATAGGAGGCAAGAGTTACGTCATTGAACATAGGAGGCAAGAGTTACGTCATTAAACATAGGAGGCAAGAGTTACGTCATCAAATATATGAGGCAAGAGTTACGTCATCAAATATATGAGGCAAGAGTTACGTCATCTAATCTAAAATTACTCACCACATCAATCAACTGCGACAGTTTCAGTTTTATCTTCACTTTCACAGGGTCAGACACGTTAATCACAGGCCTCACTAGTTTGTTGTAGTTGGAGAGAAGGTCATCGTAAAGCCTCTTGGCGTCTGGATTACCGCATGAACCTGAAGAGGAAGAAAAAAAAATCAAAATTAGGAAATAGTGTATTTGAAATCTGTGATCTGTTAGCGAAAACACATCTAATAAATATCTTATCAAAAATATTATCGCATATACTCTTTTAAAAGTTAATAATTACAGTAATAAACTTTGACTTGCGTCTCAATTTTCCTGCATTGATTATTGTTCTCCTGTCACATCATCGATAATAAACAAGACAAAAGTTTATTTATTTTTTAAGTATCTACCTTGTAAATTATACTTAAAAGAACGACTATTATCAAATGTTTACTAATTTAGCAAGGGAGTATAACGTCTGCTTCGGAATTAAAGGCCATATCGCTGACGTTAAAAGGAAACTAAGTACAAGGGACTAAAAGAAACAGACAGAAAGGAAAGTGGATCCATGAACAAAGTCGCCTATCACCGTTGGTAACAGAGATCTTGGATGCAGAAAAGCTACTTCGTGAATGCAGTCACCTACAAATGAATGTGACGAAGAGGGACACAAGCACCGGTGTCTGCACTCATGGATGGAAGAGGAAAATGAAGAGGTGATAGTAAATGAAACATACGAGCCTACCTAACACAAAAATTAAGACCTCGTAGTTGAAAAGCATAACCCTAGCGCTATCCTCTAAAACTGCAAGTAGCGTTAAAAATGATAAACATTATAAAAATGAAAAAGTCAATCCGTAAACCAAATTACAACAGTTTGGAGTCAAAGATACGCCACCCCCCTTCTCTCCCACTCACCACATACAGCTTCAGGATTGAACCCCCGGTGGGGGGAGGCTATTTTCATTCAATAAAACCCTTAAATATCATAAAATTAATAACTGACAGGTCAAAGGAATCCTTTCGATTGTTTTGTTAGCATTCAGCACCCTCCTCTCGCTTGGTAATCCGTATCTCAGCTAAAAAACTTTTCGACAAAAGTCCACCTGAAGATTTTCAATCTGCAGCTTTTTCGTTGTAACGCTTTCACAAACTTCTGATTCGAGATGATCTTCAAACGGTAAAAATATTCGCAGAAGATCAAGTTTGGAGGAAGTTAATATCCATATATTGTAAAGTTGGAATAGAGGTTCTTAAATATTTATATTTGGAGCGCCATCAGGAAATTCGAACAGATAATTCAATTACTGATTGAATCTTGATGAAGACTTTAAGTTAACTTTTAATTTAACTAAAAAATTGTGTTCTTATATATAATTAAATGATTATGAAAATATATACTAAATGTAAATGAAAAAACTATCGTTATGATTACATAGAATTAAAATTAAAATTAAATTCCTAAAACAGTTATTCATAGTTTTATTCCATACAATAATTTGGTATAATATTTAATTTTAAATAACCTATAACAAAGTTATAAACTAATTGGCAAAGCTTATATAAATGATATAACTGAATCTTCGTATACATGCAAATTTCACGTTCTATCGAGTTTATGACTTTCTTAATCGGAGAGCAACTAATTATTAATATACACTAAATAGATATACTTGTATCTAGAAACTTGTACATCATAAATAAGGACGAACATTCAGTTGTAAATCAGACTGGTTAGTTAATTAAATGTTAAACCTATGTTTCATTGATTTTAACATCACCATTCTCAGTTTAATGGTTGGCTAGCATTAGTTTCGACATGGTACATCCAAGATCAAGTGTCTATCTCAATTTGTGATAAATTTGGTTACATCCCTAGCGATGAGTAACTCAATTTCGATATAATGGAACATGCCATTCAGACAAACCAAATGAAGAAACCAAGAGGCATTGAATCTCATGAAAAATTCTTTAAAAAACTTTCCAGACTGTTCTACAATCTGTAGTCCATAAAACATCTACATCTACTCTTTCATCACACTGTCGTTAACCATTTTAGTTGCAACATCAGCATGTCATAGATGAACCCAAGTCACAGAATTTTTGATGGCTCAACCGTGTTGTATTGTTATTCGGTGATGATGAAGTAGTCAAATTAAATGATTCGTTAATGGAATTATTATTTATTTGTCTTCGTGATTTTCTGTTTTCAAAATTGACGGACTAAAGTTTTGGATTTTTGTCCGGATAAAATGATTTGGATTTTTATAAAGATTATATGAATATTTCACTAAATTTTGTATTCTTTATTATTCGTATTTTCTTATCCGTATTCATTGCTGATATCGAAAAAATTCTGTTTTGCTAATTTTTTCCACTTTTTCCTGTTTTCCGTTCTTCTATATTATTATCTGTTTTTTTATGGATCTTATTCCGTTTGCTTGGCGCTTTTGAAAATAATGCAAATATAATTATACCATGGATACGCGTTGTTATTTAATGACCTCTGCTCTATGAGAACACCTTTCCTTGATGACGAAGATTGCAATCTGAAGTGAAATTGGAGAAACCTGAACTCTGATGAAAAATCAATTAAATTCCTACTTAAATATGGCATAAAACTGAAGAAAATGTATTGCAAAAACAAAAATAACCACGACATCAATATTTATTGTACAGAATCAACGCTACAGAAATGGCAGTTTTTTTCAAGTAAATGCTAAAATGTATTGCAAACTTTCCTCAATAAATTATTTAATTTTTTCAATGCGGATTAGTTCAAGAAAATGCGGATCAAGGAAGGAAACTGTTCAAATGCGCTCCGGAAACAGAAAATTGTTATTATCATTATATATATTAATATTATTTTATTCCCATATGCGCAATGAAACATAAACTTTTCTAAATACATTATATAATACCAAGTATTATAACCAGTATGTATTATAACCAGTATGTATTATAACCAGTATGTATTATAACCAGTATGTATTATAACCAGTATGTATTATAACCAGTATGTATTATAACCAGTATGTATTATAACCAGTATTTATTATAACCAGTATGTATTATAACCAGTATGTATTATAACCAGTATGTATTATAACCAGTATGTATTATAACCAGTATGTATTATAACCAGTATGTATTATAACCAGTATGTATTATAACCAGTATGTATTATAACCAGTATTTATTATAACCAGTATGTATTATAACCAGTATGTATTATAACCAGTATGTATTATAACCAGTATGTATTATAACCAGTATGTATTATAACCAGTATGTATTATAACCAGTACGTATTATAACCAGTACGTATTATAACCAGTACGTATCATAACCAGTACGTATTATAACCAGTATGTATCATAACCAGTATGTATCATAACCAGTATGTATCATAACCAGTATGTATCATAACCAGTATGTATCATAACCAGTATTTATTATAACCAGTATTTATTATAACCAGTATGTATTATAACCAGTATGTATTATAACCAGTATGTATTATAACCAGTATGTATTATAACCAGTATTTATTATAACCAGTATGTATTATAACCAGTATGTATTATAACCAGTATGTATTATAACCAGTATGTATCATAACCAGTATGTATCATAACCAGTATGTATCATAACCAGTATGTATCATAACCAGTATGTATCATAACCAGTATGTATTATAACCAGTATGTATTATAACCAGTATGTATTATAACCAGTATGTATTATAACCAGTATGTATTATAACCAGTATGTATTATAACCAGTATGTATTATAACCAGTATGTATTATAACCAGTATTTATTATAACCAGTATGTATTATAACCAGTATGTATCATAACCAGTATTTATTATAACCAGTATTTATCATAACCAGTATTTATCATAACCAGTATTTATCATAACCAGTATTTATTATAACCAGTATGTATCATAACCAGTATTTATTATAACCAGTATTTATTATAACCAGTATGTATTATAACCAGTATGTATTATAACCAGTATTTATCATAACCAGTATGTATCATAACCAGTATTTATTATAACCAGTATGTATCATAACCAGTATTTATTATAACCAGTATGTATCATAACCAGTATTTATTATAACCAGTATGTATCATAACCAGTATTTATTATAACCAGTATGTATCATAACCAGTATTTATTATAACCAGTATGTATTATAACCAGTATGTATTATAACCAGTATGTATTATAACCAGTATTTATTATAACCAGTATGTATTATAACCAGTATGTATTATAACCAGTATGTATTATAACCAGTATTTATTATAACCAGTATTTATTATAACCAGTATGTATCATAACCAGTATGTATCATAACCAGTATGTATTATAACCAGTATGTATTATAACCAGTATGTATTATAACCAGTATGTATTATAACCAGTATTTATTATAACCAGTATGTATCATAACCAGTATTTATCATAACCAGTATGTATCATAACCAGTATGTATCATAACCAGTATTTATTATAACCAGTATGTATTATAACCAGTATGTATTATAACCAGTATGTATTATAACCAGTATGTATTATAACCAGTATTTATTATAACCAGTATTTATTATAACCAGTATGTATCATAACCAGTATTTATTATAACCAGTATTTATTATAACCAGTATGTATCATAACCAGTATTTATTATAACCAGTATGTATTATAACCAGTATGTATTATAACCAGTATGTATTATAACCAGTATTTATTATAACCAGTATGTATCATAACCAGTATGTATCATAACCAGTATTTATTATAACCAGTATTTATTATAACCAGTATTTATTATAACCAGTATGTATTATAACCAGTATGTATTATAACCAGTATGTATTATAACCAGTATGTATCATAACCAGTATTTATTATAACCAGTATGTATTATAACCAGTATGTATTATAACCAGTATGTATATTTTTAAACTAAATAATTTAATTTTTAAAAGTCAGCATCTATGATACCATTATATTCTACTATTTATTTTCAAAACATGAAATATCCCCCGTTTTCTTCTGTTTTACTGTTTTTCCTATTTTTTGGATTCTTCTGTTTTCCAAATTTTTCTGTCTTCCGTGTTTTCAATTTTACCGGATTTTTCTTTTTTTCTGAATTTTTCATTTTTATGGATATTTCTTTTATCCGGATTTTCGTTATCTTGACAATTATTTAAAGGTCCTCTCCAGGCTCCGGGAAAAAAATGAGTTTATAACATAATATTATAGAACTAACGTCTACGATCATTATTCTGCAAACCGCATACAATTCGGTTCAGTACATATTTTATAATTTGTTTTCAAAGTTTTTTAATACTCTGTGAGCAACAATTGAGCGAATCACTAATCTGATGCTCAAGAAGAAGATTGTACACTCTTTGTTTTGATTACAAATTTGAATTTTATGAACAAACCATGCGTTTTCAGCCTTTATTTTAGATATTAATTGTTTCCTAAAGTACATAAACGTTTCTATTATAAGTTCATTCAATTTTATACTTTTACACGAATATTAAATGGATTCATTAAACCTAATACCTAGATGACAATCAAAACAAATGGTGTACATTCTTTTTCTTTAACCTGAAAATTTCTTAAATTAGTAAGTCGGAAGTAAAATAGGTTTTGTAGAGTTTTGATTATAAAAATCTTTAAAAGCATATAAAATTAAAAATATGCTACCAAATTCGATGCGGTTTACAGCAAAATGATAAGAAACATTAGCCTCATTGAATAAGGCAATAAAAATATTTGCTTGGAGGGGACCTTTAAGTAATGGAATTATATCGTATTTTAAATGTCCAAGAGTGATATTTTTCTTGCAACCAACCAATCAATAACCAGCCAAACATTAACCAGTAACCAGCCAACCAGTAACCAGCCAACCAGTAACCAGCCAACCAGTAACCAGCCAACCAGTAACCAGCCAACCATTAACCAGTAACCAGCCAACCATTAACCAGTAACCAGCCAAACAGTAACCAGCCAACCATAAACCAGCCAACCATTAACCAGACAACCATTAACCATACAACCATTAACCATACAACCATTAACCAGACAACCATTAACCAGACAACCATCAACCAGACAACCATTAACCAGACAACCATTAACCAGACAACCATTAACCAGTAACCAGCCAACCAGTAACCAGCCAACCAGTAACCAGCCAACCATTAACCATACAACCATTAACCATACAACCATTAACCAGACAACCATTAACCAGACAACCATTAACCAGCCAACCATCAACCAGTAACCAGCCAACCATTAACCAGTAACCAGCCAACCATTAACCAGTAACCAGCCAACCATTAACCAGTAACCAGCCAAACAGTAACCAGCCAACCATAAACCAGCCAACCATTAACCAGACAACCATTAACCATACAACCATTAACCAGACAACCATCAACCAGACAACCATTAACCAGACAACCATTAACCAGACAACCATCAACCAGACAACCATTAACCAGACAACCATTAACCAGACAACCATTAACCAGTAACCAGCCAACCATTAACCAGCCAACCATTAACCAGACAACCATTAACCAGTAACCAGCCAACCAGTAACCAGCCAACCAGTAACCAGCCAACCAGTAACCAGCCAACCAGTAACCAGCCAACCAGTAACCAGCCAACCAGTAACCAGACAACCATTAACCAGTAACCAGCCAACCAGTAACCAGCCAACCATTAACCAGACAACCATTAACCAGACAACCATTAACCAGACAACCATTAACCAGTAACCAGCCAACCACTAACCAGACAACCAGTAACCAGCCAACCATTAACCACATTGTGTACTAGTATATACTATATAGTGTGATAAAACTTTCTATTCAGATAAAATACCTATGCACTATATAAATAATACTTTGATGACCATGCAAACCTGTACAATATAGGCCTAGCCTAGAATATATCGCCCCATAAAATATTTAGTGCTGCCATCTTGATTAAAATCTATCCTATAATTCTAGACGTCAGGTTTTCGTGAGTAGAAATGGCGTTAAAACATTTTAAAATATATAGTAGAAACAATTAATTATATATGTTCAAAATTAAATGGAATGGCGAAGACGTTAAATGTAAATTAATAATTGAACAGTTACCCAAGGCTTACCTGTAAGGTGAAGGGTGACTTCAATTACTTCGGAAGCCATTCTTGTTCATTTTTCTGGAGTGTTCCAGAGGTGCCAACTTATGAGATGTCCACCTGCATCGGCCGTTAACTTAAGCATTCAGTATTCAAAGATCGAATCTTTTGTTGTGTATTTCTGGAGTGTTCGGGCGGGAGCGCTCCGGGCGGGAAAGAACACTCCAGAAAAATGAACAAGAATGGCTTCCGAAGTAATTGAAGTCACCCTTCACCTTACAGGTAAGCCTTGGGTAACTGTTCAATTACTTATCGCCATTCTTGTTCATTCTGGAGTGTTCCAGAGGTGCCAACTTATGAGATTTTAAAGAACGCAGCAAAAGATGAGACCAACCAATTTTCAAGTATGAATTTAAGATAAGAGCATTAGAAAATTGTAACGTTGACCCACCCTGCGACCTTGATTATCGTCAATGGTAATATTATGGTTCAAGAAAGAACAGGCAGCTGCTGCACAAGTGCAGAGATTAAACTTAGCAATGTCGATTCCTGCCTCTTCCATAATTGCTTCAATCCGTCTACCTATTTTTGAAATAGATAGGTACTGTTTGTATGATTTTCGGAAACTTACAGAGTTGATTAGACTCTCCACGAAATCTAATCCATGTACTCTTTGAAGGTTAAATATAGACAGAATTTGAATTGGCATTAAAATACCTCATTTAATCAGGAATTCATTATTTCCCACACGTGGTGTATAAAGTAATTGAAATAGTCTCTTTCATGATACAAAATCTTTATACATCCATAACTTGAAAGTTGGAACTTGATGTATAGATCATCGAGCTTGTACCGTATCTCATTAATTAATATGTTGAAATTCTAAAAGCAATACCTTCCAGAGGGAAATAATTTTTCAAAATTCAAAACAGAAGAAACTTCCAAGATCATTTGTACATGGGAGTGGTTAGTCTTATTTAATTTTTATTTTAATTGGTATCCAGGATACCTGCACTAATTCAATAACTAACACTCTTTACTGCAAGAGATTTCACTATAGATAATCCAGTATTATAAGAAAACTTTATATTAATAATTTACATCATTAAATTGCATGGGATCAATTTTCTGTCTACTCAAGAAATATACCACTTGTGATCTAGCTATGTTGTTTATAGAGGTTTGGCGGAAATTCTGCACTAAAAACACATGATACTGATTTTGTACCGCAAAAGGGGGAATGAACACTGTTGCACTTGGTCTTCCTAAATTTTATAAAGCCTCATGATACTTAAACGTTAGATATCAGCTACTATTCGGTAATCCCATCAAAATACCAACTTACTTTATCAGCATGAACGTTTTGATAAAAGTATATTTTTTCACAGAAAAATAAGTCTTCTAACAGACGTTGTCAAAATCTTTAATTAATACGAGAGCATGGCTGAATATTTGTAGTCTTGACAGTAAATATTTTGATGTGGACAAACTAAATGTCATTTGAAAAGGCCCTGCCAACCGGATTAAAATGGCCTTCAGTTCTAGAACATTAATGTGGGAGGTAGAGTCTTAGCATATATAATCCCATCTATTTTAAATAAAATTTAATATATTTATAAGAAATTTACATTCTTCAAGTTGATGCATCAGTGGTAGCTAATTACAATACTTTGAGAATCATGGTTTATGCTTACTAAACTGATTGAAAAGATTCATATTCAACTGGAAATCCATATTATCAGAGGTTATATAAACTCAAGAGTTGAAGGCCACGTTTTCCACACTTCTCCTGATGATGAATAGAAATCTTTTTAATCGAAAGCTTGAAACCAAAAATACCTTCAACGCTTACGAAACTATAGTAATGAAAGGATGTCTAAATACTTTAAGCTGGATAATCATCATCAATTTCTATTCATTTGTAAGTTACCATTGACAATTTTGAGAGCATTAATTTTAAGACGTTCTAAAATTATAAAGAATAAAACTCACCATTAAACTGCTGGATGGCAGAGAGTCAACAGTTTGATTATAAATAAAAACGTCACAATTAATAGAATTTTGCTCAAATTTGTTGCATCAATTAAAAATCATTTCTTTCTAATGATTAGGAATAAACAAAATAAAATTTCTTTCATTACTAAAAACAACAGTGCTCTCTCTCTCTGCAACAGTCCATTCATATGCGAATTCATCTATCAATTAAGTAAATTAAATAGTACATAGATAAGTAACTTTCAGTTCTTAATTTTGCCAATATAGAATTCATGACTTAAGTAAGTTGCATGATTCACAAGTAGAGCCTTTAGCTCTAAACTTAAGTTAGAAATGTTTTCCAATTTCTAATATCTACGGTATTATTCTCTATATGGACAGAAAAGTAATCATATTCAAAATCAATAGAGGCCACGAGACAAATTTATTCCATTGAACCAACTACAGTTCTTCAATGTTCTAATAAATAACGTTAATAATGGATATGCAGATTCGATGGCTTTAGATAAATTTATAAATAAATGAAGTCCTTCACGTCTTATATGAATGAGAAAACTGAACCGAAAATTATCATTATTCTCTATGACCAATCTTCATACCTATAGACATTAATTTTTGAATTTCCAAAATAAGAAATAATTTGGAAATACAGGTTTTATGTAACTATGTGTACCAAATTTCTGGTTGAACTAGTTGTTGCCCTAGTGCAACAACGTATTCAACAGTCTTCAACTCTTCGTCAATTCCCGCGTCGCAGAAGAATTTATCGAGGAATATAGGTAATTAGGGTAAAGTAGGTATATTACGACACATAGTAAACTGGCCTACTAGAAAAACTATGAACAGTCTTGAATCCTAGCAGGAGGTTATCGAAATTCCCCTGTTAATTCTCTGAATCAGAAAAAAACTTAACATTGCAAATTCATTTGGGAAGAGACTGTAGGCATTAGCATATAACTAGTAAGTTAACTGGCTTCCAGCAAAATTTTTATTGAAGAACCAGACTTGGATATGCAATTGCAAAACATATCTGTAGTGGTATTAACAGTCTGTATTTGTTAAGAAATTAAATATTGGTACTTGAGACTAAAGTTCAAGTTACACGATATGTCTAGTGTTCCTTAGATGAAGCCAGTACAAGCTCGGGTCACAAATTCCCGGCTAAAATAGCTAACTAGTTGCCCTAGCTAAAAATTCATAGATTGTCTTCAATCATAGTAGTGAATATCGGAATCCCCTCTCAAATTGTTCTGAAACAGAAAATTTTCATAATGCGAGTTTATATGGAAGGAGACTCAATAGGCATATAGCCTGTAGCTAGTTAGTAGTCACCATGAATTTGAGACGAAATTTTTATAAAGAGTTAAAAAATTATACGCAATATAGCGTAGCGTATATTTGATATTTCCAGTGAAAGCACGGTCTCAAAATACCGGCTTCAAACTAACTAACTAGATTTACCTTAGTCACAAAATTTTTAGGGTTTCTCTTCAAAATTCCCCTGTCTATATTATATCTCTGAATCAGAGAAAATTTCACGATGTGAAATTATTGTTAAGAGACTATAGGCATATAACCTATAACTAGTTAGTAGTTAACTGGATTATTATTATTAATTGTATCCATAAATTCATGGTGCTTCTTGAATGGAATACATAGCACTAGTAGCAATATCAATCTTTAAGTAGCTACCAATTATAAGCTAGATAGGGTAAAGCAGGTAAATTGCGGTACACTAATTAACTGTGTCCTCTAACCACAGAAATATCATAGCTTCAAACAATAATAAAATATAGAATGCATTCCGCTACTTCAGATATCTGAACAAATTTCAATAAAAATTCGAATCAAAAAGTTTTAGAAAAGTTCTTGCAAAGACTGCAATTGAACCGCAATTTACCTGTGGGACCCTAGACAATGATTACAAACAAGTATTATTTACAATTTACGCCACTTTGTACCCGTTAAAAATTTTTATTTTGAGTATTATTGCACATATGTAAAGTTACCATATAATATAATAAAGAAGTTCAAGAAAGTTATAGTATTATACGATATATAGTGTATATTTGTTCAATCCAGTAAAGCACGGTCACGAATTTCCGGCTTGAACTAGCTAACTAGTACCCTAGTCACGAATTCTTAGGGTTTTAGTCATCAAACCTAGCAGGGGGTTATCGAAATTCCCCTGTCTATAATTTTTCTCTTAGTAGAGAAGAATTTCACTGAGTGAAATTTGGAAAGAGACTCTATTGGCATAGCTAAGCCTATAGCTAGTTAGTAGTAAACTGGTAGTCACCAATTTGTGACGAAAATTTTAAGAGAGTTAAATAGTTACTAGATATAGGGTCAAGCAGGTAAATTGCGGCACGCTAACTAACTGCGGCCTCTAACAAAAGAAACATCATGGTTTCAAAACACACGTTAAAAAATAATATTAATAAATTATATCATTCACCGCGCTTCTTTTGATATCAATGCAACATTTCAATGTAATTTGGGAGCCGCAATTTACCTATGTGACCCTATCATATTTTTGAGATATCCAGTTTAAGCACGGTCACGAATTTCCGGCTTTATCTATTCTAACTAGTAACTCTAGTCACGAATTCTTAGAGTTTTAGTCATCAATCCTAGCAGGGGGTTATCGAAATTCCCCTGTCTATAATTTTTCTCTTAGTAGAGAAGAATTTCACAATGTGAAATTTGGAAAGAGACTCTATAGGCATAGCTAAGCCTATAGCTAGTTAGTAGTTAACTGGTTAGTAGTCACCGTAAATTTGGGACGAAAATATTAAGTGAGTTAGTTATACACGATATAGCGTATATTTGCAGTGTAAGCACGGTCTCGAAATACCGGCTTCGAACTAACTAACTAGATTTACCCTAGTCACGAATTTCTAGGGTTTGTCTTCGGTCCAGCAGGGGGTTATCGAAATTCCCCTGTCTGTGAAATTATTGGAAAGAGACTATAGGCATACAACCTATAACTAGTTAGTAGTTAACTTGCTCACTTAAAAACTATCAGCAAGGCCTGTTTTCAAGTACCACGCAAGATAGGTAATTTTTAAAAATCATAATAACGAGCAAAAGTGGCTAAAATTGTATATCCTATAGAACTAATAGTAAAGCTATAATAAAATCACTTATCTGTATACGAGAACATCTAGGCTTGAATGAAAATCGAATTCAATCGATCACAAACACTGTGCACGCACAACTAGACTTTTTAAGCCTAGGAGAGCAGGAAAAAACACACACATGTTAACGCGCCGAATGCAAATGGCGAACTGAATGCTTAAGTTAACGGCCGATGCAGGTGGACATCTCATAAGTTGGCACCTCTGGAACACTCCAGAATGAACAAGAATGGCGATAAGTAATTAATATTTTTTCGTTAATTGTACCACAAAACTAAGTATATCTTGCAGTATTATAAAATCAATATTAATAATATGGAATTTTATCTTTTATTGATTATTCGAAGTTAGTTGAGAATAATAGGGTAAGCTCCGAGTTATCGGACCGTTCCACATTTTCGATCAAATGTGAAAAAGTTTATAATAAATATTATTTAACTTCTATTTTAACTATTATATACTTTTTTCATGTGATCGTAAATGTGGAACTGTCCGATAATTCTGAACTTACACTATTTTATGATCGAGATAAAGTGTTCATGATTCAATCAAGCTAGCACATATTATATTGATATTAGATACTACACTATTAAATATAATACTAATATTAAATATTATACCTACTAATACTAAATACTATATTAATATTAACTATAATACTAAAATTAAATACTACATTAATATTAAAACTGTTCCACTTTACATAATGTCATGCACATTATTTTAAGCCGATTTGATAGAGATAATCATGGTTTTAATTATTTATGTTAATTACATAGGAATGGTGTGTTTGCCATTTAAATGAGACTGTGGTTTATATTACGATAAAGTAATCAGTCCATGGTAATTATAGATTAAAGTGATCATCAGTTCGATACAGCGCTAGAGATTCAGGTGTAATATTTTAAACGGATAACAATTATAGAAGAGTTAATTAAAAAGAGAACTGTCTTTATTTGATGAGAATTAAGGGAAATGAAGTGATGAGGGGAAATTGATTAGTTCGATGGGAAATGAAGTGATGGGGGGAAATTGATTAGTTCGAGGGGGTAAATGAGGAATTCGAGGGGTAAATGAGGAATTCGAGGGGGAAATGAAGAATTCGAGGGGAAAATAATGAATACGAGGGGAAATCGAAGGCGAAAATGATGAGTTTGAGAGGAAAGTGATGAATACGAGGGGAAATTGAAGGGGAAAATAATGAGTTTGAGAGGAAAATGATGAGTTCGAGAGGAAAGTGAAGGGGAAAATGATGAGTTTGAGAGGAAAGTGATGTGGTGAAAAGTAAACTATTCTTCCCTTGCTGACTTTAAAGAAAATTAATCTTAAATAATATTCATTGTCAAAATCTTCACATTGTTACATGTATAATTATTTAAATTTCTACCATCAATAGTCCACTAATAAATCATTCTATGTACATTATATTAATATTACAGGTACCTAGGATTACCTACTATAAATTCTAAATATATTTACATATCTAAAAAATACAATAGGACATTGCCAGTATAAAATAGAATGGAGGTTCAGGTAAATTTATTCACGAATTTCATATAGATTTTGCTCTGAAAGTTTTTAAGAAGTAAGCGGGCAAGAATAATAATGAAGGAGAATTATTTGCATAGTTGACATATGACAAACTTTGGGGCAAAGTAAACTAAGATTTAGGTATTTTCGAAAACTGGAAAATGGACTATTTTTCAGTAACTCTTTACAATAATACCTTTCTTTTATTTCAATTAAAGTGATGATAACAACTTAGGCAGGTGATAAAATTAATTGTTGATATTGAATAGATATCAGAAGACCACAAAAACAGAAAATTAAGTTATTGCAATAACTACCTTATCAAAAACTTAGTTTGGGGGACAACCCTAATTAAAATATCGGCTCTAGGACAACTGCCATGCGGACAACTGCCATGCGGACAACTGCCGTGGTGGACAACTGCCATGCGACAAACTGCCATGCGGACAACTCCCATGCAATATATTATAATTTTATTTTGGGTGAATTGTAATGCACTTGTAAACCTAAGATTTCTTGGAATTAATTTGACGTGATGTATATTATTATTTTAACATAAAATTTTAGTATAAAAATGTTAATTGTATATAGTAAGAAATTGTGAATGAAGAAACATTGAAATTAATACTGAAGTAATACTAAATTTTTTCTCTGTTACAATCATTTTCTTTCACATTTTATGCCTTAAATAATCAAATGATTGACAAAAAGATTGAAATCTATAGATCTAAAACTTTTTTTCAAACATTTCAGAATACAAAGAATAGTACAAACATAAGTTTTACAGTTTAACATTTTCAGTGAGTGTGGTTTTGCATCTTACTATTTTAGAGTTGCTTTCACACAAAACTGGTCATATATGAGTTAACTAAAATGTTAATTTGTTATTAGTATAATAACAAATTTAATAAAACATAGTTCAGTAATAATTATTCTCATATTTTGACACTTTTCAAGTATTTTAAAGACATGTTTCTGATCGGTGGGAGCTACAAACAAAGAAACTATAGAAAAACAAATTCAAATTTCGAAGGCACTGAGTAAAGTGTTCTTTGTAAGAATTTTTTAAACATAGAAATAAGATAAATACTACTTCAGATTCTAATCCTGAATCTAGCAGAAACGTTTGTTTTTACAAATAAAAAGTATTAATCAACCCAATAAAAATTCTTAAATAGTAAAATAAAAAATCACACTCACTGGAAATTTTAACCTGTGAAGCTAGTGTTTGAACTATTCTTTGTATTTTGAAATGTTTGAAAAGAAAGTTTTGCATCTATAGATTTTCCACTTCTTGTTAACCTTTTGATTGTTTAAGGAGCTAAATGGGTTAATATGATGTAAAAAAGAAATGAATTTAGTATACTTCAACTTTAAATTCTGAATCTACTGTCAATACTAATTTCTATACTTCTTTATGCACAATTTCGGACTATACGATTAATATTATAAATAATTGTTAGGTTAAGATAATAATATTCTTCACATCAAATTAATTCCATGAAAGGTTAAGTTTACCAGTGCATTACAATTCACCCAAAATAAAATTATAATATATTGCATGGCAGTTGTCCACTATGGCAGTTGTCCGTACACCAAATACAGAGGATTTTAGGTTAATCAGTAATTGCAAAGTTAATTCAAGTAATACTCCGTACGTATCACGGATATTTTTTGGCATAAAATGATTATTTATGGATATTTATATTTATATCATAATAAATATTCCTATCCTGAGTCAGTATCGTAGCATTCCGCACACCCAACCCTCCCTCTCCACCAAAAGTAGGTACGTACACACACAACTCTTCACGTACACAATATAACCTTGGGATATTCTACAAAAGAATTATTATGTGATAAGTAAGTTAATTGGATGGCTCAATATGTAATGATTTAAGCCTTGTGTTACCAAAGTAACTCAAGCATACTAATTTGCATGACAGTCCGGTTAAGGTTAACGTTCGATTCAATATCAATTGCCATATCACTGACGCCAATAGGAAAATACATCTATAAAGTACTTAGACTAACAGAAAAGTCGCCTATATTTTTCTCAATAGGCATCAACACTGTAGGTGTTTTTTTAAAAATAAAATCAATGTAGAACCTGAAAGCCACCAAACTGAGAATAGGGTTCCTCAGCTTCCCATCTCGCTAGATAGCCTAAGCATTATTCACTGAAATCGAACTCCCGCGAAAGTTGTCCGGGAGAGAACACTCCTACTACTAAAGTCCTGAAGGTTTTATCATCTATAGCAGCTGGCAAGCAATCAAATTTGAATCACCAGCGCATTCACGCACTCAATTTGCATCCTAATGAAGCGATTTGCAGCGATGGAGCGATAGGCTGCAGTATTGAACTGATTCGAAAGTAATGAGACAGCTTGGAGAAATGAGCTCCCAGTGTCAAAATTAGAGTCTTTAGAAAATCATAACACAATTTCCCAGAGCTAAACATGAATCAATGATGTATATATACAGTTTGCAAACGAGTTACAGGTAACACCTGTGGTTTAAGGTAGATAGGCTCCAACCGCCTCCAGTAAAATTGGAGGCTATTGCATAAAACTGGAGTATCAAACAAATATCGAGATAGAGCTGCAAAAATAATTCCCTAAAAATGGAGGTTCGTAAGGTTAGAGATAAGCAAAATTCAACAATTACCTATACCAAAATAATAGGCTAATCAATTAATCAATTCTTTTGATATTCATTCATAAATATATTCTATTAAATTTAATTTCCACTTTTTTCGTAACTCAGATAATGATAGTGATTCACAGTAGCGAATTTTAATCCATGCAGAGCAGTTAATTTAATCAATGGCGATTTAATTTAATCATAAATCTCTCTTTGGATAATTTTTCTGTTAATCCCATTCTGATTTGCTTTCAGTATCCCAATAAAAGTGCTACAGTTGAAAATTAATTTCCTTATGAAAGCAGGCAAAATTGTTTCAATTTAATGGATTAGGCACGTAATTCGAAAGCAGTCAATCAATTTAATGAATATTTCAGCAATTAGAGTAATTAAGAGGTGAAACAAGATATTTCACACTTTAATTGAATTAAGCTTCACTGATTACTAAAGGTATTCATTTCGAGAGTATAAATCAAATTACTAATGTTACTGAACTAGGACTTCTGGTATATTTAGTGAAATTCATTGTGATGTCCATGGTACTAACATTCTTTTTGTACAGGATTCATCCCGTACAATTCTAATAAATGATGACCCAATGCATAGTACAGTTAATTCAAACTCTCATCCAATATGAAAAGTTAATAGCACATCAGTCTGTTTGAACATAGAAAGAGTCTATCGAGTGTGCTGGCAATGACTACAGAGCTAATTAGTCTCGGAACCACGCATCAAAAGGTGTTTTTTTCATCACCTAATTCGAGCGGCAGTTCTTCAGATATAATCTTTTAACTGAAGACTTATAAGTTAGTTAATTAATGGGAGAGAACTGTCAGTCATATGGGGAAGAGGAAAGGGAAGGGGTGAAGGGGAAGGAGAAAGGAAAGAGGATAGGGAAGGAGAAAGGAAAGGAGTGAAGGGGAAAGGGTGAATGGGAAAGGGTGAATGGGAAAGGGAAGGGGTGAATGGGAAGGGATGAGAGGGAAAGGGAAGGGGTGAAAGGAAAATGGATGGGGTGAAAGGAAAATGGATGGGGTGAAGGGGAAAGGAAATGGTGAAGGGGAAAGGAAAGGGGTGAAGGGGAAAGGAAAGGGGTGAAGGGGAAAGGAAAGGGGTGAAGGGGAAAGGAAAGGGGTGAAGGGGAAAGGAAAGGGGTAAAGGGGAAAGGGGTGAAGGGGAAAGGAAAGGGGTGAAGGGGAAAGGAAAGGGGTGAAGGGGAAAGGAAAGGGGTGAAGGGGAAAGGAAAGGGGTGAAGGGGAAAGGGGTGAATGGGAAAGGGTTCAGGGCGTATTGCTATTTATTTACCACTTACAGTGTCATGTTTCAATTCATAATGCATTGCATTCTCTAGAATTAATAACAAAATGCAAAGTAATGCAATTTGTTTGCAATAAAAACATCGCCAGGTGTTATTTTACTGGGATTTGTCAATTGAAATAATAAAGGGAATGTATATAATTGAATGTAGAAAATAATGCTGCATTAACGTGAAATCAATAATTAAATAACATAAATGGTAAACATATCAATAAATAAACTTTCTTTTTGTTTACACAGTAATTAATTATCTAATTAACGTCTGCTTCGGTACGTCAAAAGGAAATGAAATACAAGGGACTGGATGAAGCAGTCAGGAAGGAAAGTGGCCTATAAAGTCACCTAGCACTAGTCGGTGACAACGCTCATGGATGCAGAAAAGCTACTCCGTGAATGATGTGACATACCTAGAAATGTGACGAAAAAAAGGACACAAGCACCTATGGCTGATGTAAGTACACGGATGGAAGAGGAAAATGAAGAGGTGATAGTAAATGAAGCCTACGAGTCTACCTAACAAATCTAAGACCTCGTAGTTGAAGAGCATAACCCTAGCGCTATCCTCTAAAACTGCAAGTAGCGTTGAAAAAATGATAAACATGGTAAACTAAAAAAGAAAATAAAAAATCCATATTACAACAGTTCAGGGCGCAAGGGGGATTTTCAAATGCTATTACATTATACAGTTACTTACAAATTAAACTCTATATTAATTTATTTCATCTAAAGTATTCATTGTTTCTAAAGGTTTATAATTACAGTCCTCAGTAAGTGTTTAGTGTGTAGATACTTATTGTGAATGGAACTGTGAAGCGAACATTTAATTCGCTCGCAAATTGCAATTAAATAATGCACTCATTTTAATGGAAAAAACAATTAAATGTTTCTATCACATTTAAGTTCGACAAAGGTTATAATTCAATGGTAAAGTATAGGAAAATGAGCCTTATAAAAAGTACATTATAATTACTCCATTTGTAAGGTTTTGTTTCAAGTATTTTTGAATGAGATTTATAATACATTTTTTATGATAATGTGATTTTAAAACATAATATTTATTCAGCAAATTAGTATGATAATGATTTCAATTTAGAATGAGATTACTATGTTTATTTAGTTGTATTGAAACAGCGGATAAAATTGCACATTTAATTAAAAATAGGTTGTTAACGATGTGCATTTATTAATTAAGAATTTGATTAGGATGTGCATCAATTAATTTAATATGTAGAGATTATTCACTCGTAAATACATGGAAATTACATGGAAATTACTTGGAAATTATTTGGAAATTACATGGAAATTACTTGGAAATTACATGGAAATTACATGGAAATTACACGGAAATTATTTGGAAATTACATGGAAATTACTTGGAAATTACGTGGAAATTACGTGGAAATTACGTGGAAATTACGTGGAAATTACGTGGAAATTACGAGGAAATTACGTGGAAATTACGAGGAAATTACGTGGAAATTACGTGGAAATTACGTGGAAATTAATTGGAATATTAATCAGAGAGAGGCGGAATTTTTAAGCAAGTTATAAACTTTCTGAGCATCCTTTGTTAAGAAATAAACATGGAAATTATTCTAAATTTTGTGTAAATGAACAACAAGAGAAAACATCGCAGTACTCGGAAAGTGGTGGTAAACATAAGCCATGAATATGTCAAAAATTCTTAGTTTATCCACTTACCGACTACTTTGAGTGTTTTCAAGTAATGCGTTGTTACCTTAGTAAAAAAATGATTCAAACCTTGCATTCACAATCAATATCCTCTTTATTTTCATTTTAAATTTATATAAATAAAAAAATAGATTTCTGATAAGGTTTTAGATTTTCTTTTCGAGGTCCAAATCGACAAACTCCAACTCCAATGCCCCTAAAAACTAAAGAGGTTTGAAGATTGATGGATTCGGAGAGTTGAAGAAAAGCTACACAGAAGTCAGAACACATATATAGTCTAGAAGTTTCGATTATCTTTTAAATATGGAATTTCTAGTTGCTAAACCTATAAAATTTATTCTTCAATAATCCAAAAATTGTCGTTAATTTGAAGGAATTTAAACTTTATTTTTAATAGTAAACGCGAGTCGCAGTAGTTGACACTTACAGGACACTTACTCGAGTCGCGAGTAAAGGATCGTCGCAGTAGTTGACACTTACAGGATACGGAAGGTGGGTGTTAAAATGTGTAACCAATTTGACCTTTAGAAAATCCTGATTGAACTGTCATGACCTGTATCAACACCCACTTTCCGAGAACTGTGACATTCTTTAAATCTTTCAGAAGAACTACTACTTCCCAATTTATCTATAACTTCACTCACCTTTTTCAGCGTTGAGAGTGAGAATAATTATTGTGACGTAGAGAGACACAAACCTCAGGAGTTTGGCAACTCTGAACCCTTTCCTCCTTCTGTAAGTAGCTTTCCAGTAGAAACTAGTGGTTGTAGTACCAGTACAACCCATACTGTACACACTGGGTGACTGGTAACACTTCATCTTTACACTCATCGTACAATTAGTCAAAAGCTACCAATTAGAATAAACTTAATAGATCTACTCATTTATTTGTTTGATATTTTAAAAGTTAAATGAAATCCGTAATATTGACCGATAGGGGATTTTTGTAAAATTATCAAAATATATTATAGTTATTGATTTTTTATCATAATGATAAAACCTTTTCATAAATTATATATTATCTGGAAGAAACATTAAATCATCACAATCATATTTTACACAAACAGTAGGTTTTGCAGTTAACAAATGTTATTATAAGTGTCTCCGTAATTAATTTTTTACAATTTATACTTATTTCCATTTCAAAAAAAGACATTTTTCTACTCGTTCTACTTGTACATATTTAAAAATTGGTCTGGGTGCACGACAACGATTTTAAAAGATTGGAAAATAATGATTTTTTTTAGAAAACTGTGATTTGTTAAATTAGAAACATGAAGTGACTCTTTTCTCTGATAGTACATCATCACAGTGACTCTTTTCTCTGATAGTACATCATCAGAGTGACTCTTTTCTCTGATAGTACATCATCACAGTGACTCTTTTCTCTGATAGTACATCATCACAGTGACTCTTTTCTCTGATAGTTCATCATCACAGTGACTCTTTTCTCTGATAGTTCATCATCACAGTGACTCTTTTCTCTGATAGTACATCATCACAGTGACTCTTTTCTCTGATAGTACATCATCACAGTGACTCTTTTCTCTGATAGTACATCATCACAGTGACTCTTTTCTCTGATAGTACATCATCACAGTGACTCTTTCCTCTGATAGTACATCATCACAGTGACTCTTTTCTCTGATAGTACATCATCACAGTGACTCTTTTCTCTGATAGTACATCATCACAGTGACTCTTTTCTCTGATAGTACATCATCAGAGTGACTCTTTTCTCTGATAGTACATCATCACAGTGACTCTTTTCTCTGATAGTACATCATCAGAGTGACTCTCTTCTCTGATAGTACATCATCACAGTGACTCTTTTCTCTGATAGTACATCATCACAGTGACTCTTTCCTCTGATAGTACATCATCACAGTGACTCTTTTCTCTGATAGTACATCATCACAGTGACTCTTTTCTCTGACAGTACATCATCACAGTGACTCTTTTCTCTGATAGTACATCATCACAGTGACTCTTTTCTCTGATAGTACATCATCAGAGTGACTCTTTTCCCTGATAGTACATCATCACAGTGACTCTTTTCCCTGATAGTACATCATCACAGTGACTCTTTTCCCTGATAGTACATCATCACAGTGACTCTTTTCCCTGATAGTACATCATCACAGTGACTCTTTTCCCTGATAGTACATCATCACAGTGACTCTTTTGTCTGATAGTACATCATCACAGTGACTCTTTTCTCTGATAGTACATCATCACAGTGACTCTTTTCTCTGATAGTACATCATCACAGTGACTCTTTTTTCTGATAGTACATCATCACAGTGACTCTTTTCTCTGATAGTACATCATCACAGTGACTCTTTTCTCTGATAGTACATCATCACAGTGACTCTTTTCTCTGATAGTACATCATCACAGTGACTCTTTTCTCTGATAGTCATCATCACAGTGACTCTTTTCTCTGATAGTACATCATCACAGTGACTCTTTTCTCTGATAGTACATCATCACAGTGACTCTTTTCTCTGATAGTACATCATCACAGTGACTCTTTTCTCTGATAGTACATCATCACAGTGACTCTTTTCTCTGATAGTACATCATCACAGTGACTCTTTTCTCTGATAGTACATCATCACAGAGACTCTTTTCTCTGATAGTACATCATCACAGTGACTCTTTTCTCTGATAGTACATCATCACAGTGACTCTTTTCTCTGATAGTACATCATCACAGTGACTCTTCTCTCTGACAGTACATCATCACAGTGACTCTTTTCTCTGATAGTACATCATCACAGTGACTCTTTTCTCTGACAGTACATTATCACAGTGACTCTTTTCTCTGATAGTACATCATTACAGTGACTCTTTTCTCTGATAGTACATCATCACAATTACTCTTTTCTCTGATAGTACATCATTACAGTGACTCTTTTCTCTGATAGTACATCATCACAGTGACTCTTTTCTCTGATAGTACATCATCACAGTGACTCTTCTCTCTGACAGTACATCATCACAGTGACTCTTTTCTCTGATAGTACATCATCACAGTGACTCTTCTCTCTGACAGTACATCATCACAGTGACTCTTTTCTCTGATAGTACATCATCACAGTGACTCTTTTCTCTGATATTACATCTTCACAGTGACTCTTTTCTCTGATAGTACATCATCACAGTGACTCTTTTCTCTGATACTACATCTTCACAGTGACTCTTTTCTCTGATAGTACATCATCACAGTGACTCTTTTCT